>PVIC010002996.1:0-60000 GCA_004025085.1 Thryonomys swinderianus
TTGCTTTGTAGCTCAAGCTGATCCTGAGCTTACTATGTAGTCCAGGCAAGCCTCAAACTCAGCAACCCTCCTGCCTCTGCCTCCCAAGTGATAAGATTACAGACGTGAGCCATCATGCCCGGCACTACAGTATGTGGTACTGATTGTTGGTCAGAGTAAGTCACTAACTCTTGTATTGTTGTATGTGGTTACCAGGGATTGATTTCAGGACCTTCCGTTTGCTAGGCAGGCACTGGAACCACTGAGCTAAATCTCTGGCCCTAATCTGCTAATTTCTGCATGTTTTTTTTTTTTTTAATTTTGCTTTCTTCTTTTTTGAGACAGGGTGTTGCTTTGTAGTTCAAGCTGGCCCTGACCTCATTATGTAACCTAGGCAAGTCTTGGATTCACAGCAATCCTCCTGCCTCTGCCTCCTGAATTCTGGGATTACAAACATGAGCCACCACACCTGGCAACTTCTTAATGCTTTTAACTTGTTTACATTATTATTCCCCTTCTTATCATACAAGTTATGTGCCTACAGACTCAACTGGATTCATTTTTGGATGTATAGTGCACAATACAGAGCTTAGGTATGTTCCTATACCTAGGAGGTATATAATAAATTTATTAAATAATTCAAAATGTATTGTTTATGTCTAGTTATGACTATTTTGCTGGGGTAAAATTTAATCTTGCAAGCAAAGATCACATATTTGAAACTCCTCAGAAATAACATTATTTTAATATATGATAGTCACATAATATTACTCATCACTGATGATGTTTATGCATTTATCTTTCTCCAATCTAAAAATATGACATGCTCATTTTCTCAAAAGACACAGCTAACTTTGGGTGAGGATCAGTAAACTAGAGAATTTTCTGGAATAAATAAGGAACTGACCATGACTCTAGGACACAGTAGAAAAGCCACATAACTCATAAATGCTGAATAGTGGAACTGCATGGCCATTCCCACAGGTGCTGTGTCACCTGTGGTTTAGAAACCCACTGGCTCTTGTTACTCGCTTCCTCTGATACTATTCCTAAAAGTTTGCTTGTATCAACATTTTAACACATAAAAGTTTGTTTAATAACAGACATTTGTAGGCTAAATATGGTACAAAATTTATTGCAATTTCTTCCATAAAAAGGCAGAATCTGTAATTCTATGTCTGAAGTCTGGACTGTCCTTGTTATGTCAAGTGCTGTTCAACAGAATAGGTGGAAATGACATTGTGTACATTCAGGAGCCAGGTCTTCAGAGATGAAACTTTTTGGTCTGTTGGAATGCTGCCCTGGGACGGAAAGATGTGGTGGAATCTTGGCATGAAAGGACATATGGGGAGGCCCAACCCTTCAATGATCCCAGCTAAGTCTGCATCCCAGCTGTGTTAGTGAATGTCCACCACACGAACAAGCCCTGGAGAACCCAATAGATGAGTCACTCAGTCAACCCACGAGAGAGTAAGAAATAATGAAGCCCAACTGCTTTAAACCACTATCAGGGCATGACAGCAAATGGCAAGTCTTGCATTTGTTTCCTTGACAAAGTAGAGTTATAAACAATCAGAATGTGTCTTTAGTGGTCCTAGGGATCCTGACTAGAGGAAGTTATTCAGTGAGATTATGAAAGTGTTTCCAGCTCATTATGACCAGTGACAGAAATGGAAGAGAGCAGGGCAAGCGCATGTTCATACATATTGATTTTGTAAATATTCAAGAGCCTGCAAGAAAGGATAAAACAAAGGATAATCAGACCAATATAAGATCCATCTAAATGTTACAATGCTTCAAAAGTTAAAACAGAGAGAATTCAGTTTAAAAATATTTAAAAGCTAGCAAAAAGAGCCTAGCAATTTGAGAAAGAAATGCTCTGAAACAAAAATCCATTAATATTCACTAACCTCCACTCAGCTTATCCAAAATTGAAGCAGTCAGAAATGGGGTCACATCTTTCCTCAATCAGAATTCTTGTTCAGATGCCCTGGGAAAAGAAGCCTAAAAATTTTCAGAGCTGAATGGAGAGTGATAACTAAGATTAAATAGAAAATCCCTTTGGGGGACACATATTGCCACAATTTTTCCTCATGTGCAATATAATACGTGGACAAATGAGCATTTTGCTTCTGTAATTACTTAGAGTAATATGCTTTGGAAATGTACAGTGTGCAGCAAACTCTGCCAGTGGATTTGAATCTTGATATGTCCATAACCCAAACAGTACTTTTTTGATTTCACCTATCATGAGTTTGTGTAATATATACATATATATATATATGTATGTGTGTGTGTATATATTCACATATATATATATTCACATATATATATATATATATATATATATATTTTTTTTTTTTTTTTTTTTTTTTTTTTTTGCTTTTTGGAGACAGGGTCTTGCTTTTGTAGTTCAGGCTGGCCCTGAGCTCACTATGGAGCCCAGGCAAGCCGCCGCGAACTCAGCAATCCTCCTGTCCCTGCCTCCCGAGTGCTGGGATTACAGGCGTGAGCCATCACGCCCAGCATTATATGTGGTAACCGGGGATTGAACTCAGGTCCTTACGCTTGCGAGGCAGGCGCCGGAACCACTGAGCTAACCCTCTGGCCCACATATATATTTTTTTGAGACAGGGTCTCGCTTTGTAGTTCAGGCTGGCCCTGAGCTCAATATGTAGCCCAGGCAAGCCTTGGACTCAGCAATCCTCCTGCCTCTGCCTCCTAAGTGCTGGTATTACAGGCATGAGCTACCACGCCTGGCACTGTGGTATGTGGTATTGACTGCTTGTGGGCATGAGCCACCACGCCCAGCATCATTGTAGGTGTTTACCGGGGATTGAACCAGGGACATTGTGCTTAAGAGGCAGGTGCCAGAACCACTAAACTAAATCTCCAGCCCTGTGTAATATAGTCCTAAACAAGTTCAAAAGTTAAAATAAGATATTAATACTGTGTCTACATGTAAAGTTCATAATGCATTAAAGTGGAATTATCAGGTGTTTTCTTAATCTATAAGAAACAGATTACAGAATAATAATACTTATAGGTCTAATACTACAGGGACTATTTCAATGATTTTTGTATATGTTAAATATTCTTTGTCCTCCCACAATAATGCTGTGCAGTAAATATTAAATATATTCCCATTTTACAGATAAGAACACTGATACAGAAGCAGGTGCATGAATTTGCCTATGATTGCATGGCTAATAATTACAGACTGGGACTTTGAGCCTTTGCAGCTTCTCTGTCGAGTATATGCCTTTACATTATAATTCTCCTCAAGAAAAATGAGTGCCTAAATTATCCTTTAAATTATAATGACAACAGTTTTAGATTTTGCTGGGGCCAGAAATACTTGTTAAGTGTCCCAGTAGCTCCCACCCTTCCACGTTCGTCAAGCAGGGACTAACCTAGTGCAGAAAAGTTGTATCCAATGGGAGGAAAGGAGTTGATGTATGTAGATAACTTTTCAAGTACATCATAAGAACAAAAGGGTCATTGATATCATAATGCATTATATACATGGGAACTTCTACTGGAATTCCAGGGGTTCCCAGAGGCTTAGAGAGAAGGCCAAAGATATATTTACGATTGCTTGCTAACATACTATTACCATGACAGTCAAACAATAGGTTCCCATCTTTGTATCTGAATTGGTTTTGTTTCTTTCAAATGTATCTCAAAAAGAGGTTTATCTCAAAAAACAGATAAAAGCTTGATGATGTATTTTAGATTGTATGTATATATTTTGGCATTTAACACGTAAAGTGTTTCCCTGTCATTACTTTTTGTTATGGATGGGTCTAGATGTCCCCTAAAGCCTCATGTGGTCATAGGCTTGTTCTAGAGAGAGTGAAGCTGGAAGTGATTCATGGTACAATGCTGGGCTCACAGGCACTAGGATTAGGGATGTGAGCACTGCCCATCTGAAGCAGTCTGAGTAAAAGGGGCAGGGAGATGCTGTTAAGACCAACTCAAGAATCAAGACACAATATGTACAGATTCAAATTCTCAGTGAGGAATGTGATCATAATGTATTTTGCAAATGTACCAATAAACTCAAATTATTTTTTTTAAAGACTAACTCTCTTGTCTTTGGTGCCTGTGCATGCCTATCGGCCAACCCTGCCTGGAACCAGCAGCCATGGCCTGAAACCTCTATGAACTGTTAGCCAAATAAACCCTTCCCCTTTAACTTTGGGTGTCAGGTGTTTTGTCTCAGCAACAAAAGGAAAGTAACTAACACACTTTACATATTCAATTTTTTCATAATACTGAACTTAAAAAAGTAATTCAAGTGAGAAGAAATGATTTAAAAATATTTGTTCCATAATCATCCTGCATCACTTGATAGTTGAAATCGTTTATGGCCTTTAGTTTACCAGGGATTCTTAGAATTTTAAAGGTCAAGAGCCCTTTTGAGAATAGATATGATTTCACCAGAATGTACACAAATAAATTTTTCCAATTTATTTGAATGGGACAATAAATCTTTTAAAATCTGTCCACAAACTTCCAGTTTAAACAATACCACTTCACCCTCTATGTTTCTTTTTTTTTTTTGAGACAGGGTCTTGCTTTGTAGTTTAGGCTGGCCCTGAGCTCACTATGTAGCCCAGGAAAGCCTCGAACTCAGCAATCCTCCTGTCTCTACCTCTCAAATGCTGGGATTACAGGTGTGAGCCACCACGCCTGGCACTGTGGTATGTGGTACTGATTGCTGGTGGGCATGAGTCACCACACCCAGCATTGTATGTGGTTTCTGGGATCGAACTCAGGACCTTGTGCTTGCGAGGCAGGCACAGGAACCACTGAGCTAAATCTCCAGCCCCCATCCTCTATATTTCTTAATTCATTAAATGATGTGAACCAGACTTAAAGATGTATCTACCATATATGTGTCAATAATGACTTTATCACACCACTAATGATCACTATCACTTATTTTGTAGTTAATATATACTATCCTCAGTGATCACATACAGCACACCTTGGTACTATCATCTTTTACATACTGGATATCTAAGATATGAAAGGAGTAACTTCCTTCAAATGAATGCTGAAGCCAAGTTTTGAAAATGGTGCATCGTATTCCGCAGCTCCTGTGCTCTGTGAAGCGGTTAGCACACACTGTAATGTTCACTAAGCAGTTGCTGCTGTTACCATCAGTATAGCTACTTAAATATGAAGGTGGAACTTGTAAGAAAGCAAACAGCACATAAACAAAGATTTTTTTTCCCTTGAATAAATGAAAATGGATTTTTTCTTTGATTTAATAATTGTCTCTTTCTGCTCTAGGTTCTAATAGTTAGATAATGGATCTCCTCAACCATTATATGTCTTCACCTCTAGCTGGGGACACATAACTTTTATTGTGGTCCATTATCTGGCCATTAGAGGCCACAAGTGTGTCCCCTGACCCTCTGCTCCACATTATGCTGAAGAAAACAAGTAGAAAATGTGGAGGCAGCAGCTTTCTCAGAAGAGAAAGAAGATCCAGAGCCAACTATATTGAGAACATTCATTTTCCTCCTGCTGCGAAGTCCATCACGCAAGATCTGAGCATAAAACTCCTACTTCCACTTTCCTGCCTTTTCTTCTTGCTCCGTCACATCAAAATGTCAAAACTAGAAATAGTGAAGCTATTCTGGATACCCATAGTTTCTTTTTTTTTTTTTGAGCAAGGGTTCTGCATTGCTCTGAAGTTTGCTAGTTGTGTTCAACTTAGTGAAATTTTTTTATTTTGTTGCCCATACCACTGACACCCAAACTTCAAACTTTTTATGTAATTTGGAAATACTTTCATTATGCACTTGTGTGACATGCTTTTGTCACTTTTTGTCACTTCTAAATTAAAGTGAACTATACTTAACTCCAATTAATGATTATTTCTTGGAACTTTATACCACTGGAAATAATTGAAAGTGATGTGGGAAGATATATAAATACTATGCACACTTATTTGCTAACAGAATGTAGGTAAATCCATCAAGATTATTTTTATTCTCATCCAGAGAAACAGAAAATTTACAGGTGTTGGATTACCTCAAATATGGTTCAAAATCTTGGCTATCACTCACTGAAAGTTGGCCTCATTAATTCATTTCAAGTCAGGTTTTTAATTCGGTTCTAAATGTGCTTGAAGTCTAAAAAAGAGTCTTATTATTTTAATATGCATCTCCTCTGAATTTTTAAAGGCCTCTCTAGCTCCTTTGACAATCCTCTCTAGTGGCTCAGTTTATTCTACTCATAGCAAAGTCTCCAAGACCTAAGTATATGTAGCTAAATATATAGCTTTTTGAAAGTAAAATAAATGTTTTTGGAAGACTGAGTCCTGTATTCAGATATATTAGATAGAATGCTTCCCCCATATTTTTGGGAATCCTAAAATAGAAGACTTTGTCCTCTCACTGACCACTTTTGTATCTCTAGACTCTTCCTCTGCCGATACCCTTTCTACTCTGTTACTGTTTTTCCTCTGTGATGCCCCTCTGTCCTGCTTCCTGTCTTGGAGCCAGCCAACTATGAACTGAAACTTCTACAAATTGTGACCTAGAATCATCTTTATTTCTTTAACTTTGTGAGTGTCAGATATTTTGTCCTAGCAATGAAAAAATAACTAAGACACATTGGAAAGTTGTGACAATGTTACTGCCCTTAGGTTGTTGACAGCCTGAAATAATTCAGTGAACTGTGATCCTAGTGAAAAGCTGGCCTTCTGGGGATACAGGTCTTTGACCTGTTCTCAAGCCCTGTTATGACTTGTTACCTAGCTCCACTACACAAGCAAAAAAGGAGTGTTCAAACCAGTGCTGAGATTTCTAGTTTAGTGGAATGAAATAAAAATGAGGGGAATTAACCAAGACTAGTGAATATAAAAGGGACAAATTTAGTGAAAGAATAATGAAATCTATTTTGATGGCAAATGAGTTTGAGGTGTCAATAGAATATCTAGGCAGGTAGACTGTATGCCAGAGACTGGGAAGAAAAGAGAGTAATCTCTCTGTAAATGAACAAGGAATGGTGTAGAAAGAGATGACAAAGGCCAAGAACAGTTGCCTGGGCAACCCCTACATTTGGCAGAATGAAAAAAACAAAGGGACCAGGGAATACAACACAAAATAGGTTAAAGGGCAGAGAGTGGGCAGAGATCCTTTACATAAGCCAAGGAACAGGGTCTCTTGAAGAATTCATGACACGTAACTTTGCTTATGTGGTAATTAATTGTTGTGTCAGCTTAATTGAGAAGCACCTGACTGATTGGCTCACATAGTTCTGAGTTGACTAAACGGATTTACTGAAGACAGAATACCAACCCTCAGTGTGAGTGGAACCAGCCAATACACTTGTATCCTGCATCGAATGAAAAAGGAAAAGAAGAAAGAACTCTTGCTTCTGTTTCTTTGTAGGAGGTCCAGTCTTCTCCTTTACCCTGGACATCTACTCTCCAGCTTCTGTCAGAGACACTTCAGCTTTGCATCACAAACTCTTCAGATTCCTGCTCAAATAAAACACTTCAGTGAGCTCCAGGCCTAAGACTTCTGACTATCTTTGGAAACTCCAGCGTGCATAAAGCCCTTTGCACTCTTCCACACCTAATTCTGCTGGTTGCCATTATAGGCCTACTTTTGTAATCTTTACATTTATGTATCTTAGATTAAATTTGTTTCTTTAGTGAGTGCTGATTGGACAGCTTATAATAGTTGCCTTCCTGAATGTATCTGTTACATGATTAGGATACTCAAGATCATTGAAAACAATGCCCATTGCTCCAGAAATGACTATGCACTATGAAAGGTCTATTGGATTTGGCAGGTCACAGTGACCCTGAGAGAGTAATTTTAGTAGCATAATGATGACAAGAGCCAGACTATGAGGGGACAATAACTAAGGAGAAAGTAGGGACATGGAATATAGATTTATCTCTTCCTCAAGATTTATTGGTTGGTTTGGCAATGACTTAAAGGAAAGAGAATGCTTAAAATGGTAACAAGGAGAAAAAGATTTTATGTATTTTCTTATTTACATTAGGAAGAGGAAATTTTGAGCAGAGTCAGGTTCACAAGATCACTGAACAGGAGGTAATATAAGTGAAAACAGATCTTGGGAGACCAAGGTTATGAGCAGGATTGGCAAGGATTGGTTTGGACCATAGTAGATGAATCTGGGTGAGCAGAAAATGGTCCAGGACAAAAGTGAGAAAGGACAGAAGACCATTCATTAATTCTTATTAATTATACACCTGTGTTGCTCTCTCCACTAGAGATAAAAACTAGAAGACAAAAATCTCTGCTCTCTGTAATTCTAATGAGGGAGACAGCAAGATGTGTGTGTGTGTGTGTGTGTGTGTGTGTGTGCACGCACATATGAAATACGTTCTATGGAGTAAAATGAAGCAGGGAAGAAGAAATTAAGAAGTGTCAGTGGGGATAAGGTGATTGGAGAAGTTTTACCAAAGAAGCAACCTTTGGGACAGAGTAGGAGGTGGGGAAAAACTGAAGTCAACATATTGGGATTAAGTATTGAAGGAAGGAAAGAATTGAGAGTCTCTGAGACAAAAGCTCTTTTGAAGTGTTTGAGATGAGGAGAGTATCCCCAAGAAAGCAAGTGAGATAGGCACAGAGGTGGAAGGGAGTTGAGATCATGTAGGTAATTATAGATTAGGATAAAATCTTTACTTTTTGCTCAAGTGAGGTATGAATTACTGGTAGTTCTTAACAGAAAGATGACATGACATTTTAAAAGGATCCCTTGTGTTCTATATTGGTATAGATAGTAGAGAATGAAGCCAATTAAGAGACTGCAGTAATCCAGACAGTAGTGATGGCAGTGTAGAATGAAGCAGTAGTAGCAGAAGTGGTGGTAGTCAGGTTCTACATGAATATTCAAGGTAGGGCTGGCAGTTTTCACTAAAAGATCGATGTGCCAGAAAGGATGCAGGGATTACTCTAATAATTTTGGTAATAGCAATGGGAATGACTGGGTTTCTATGGTGATGAATGGAAAGCTTAAAAAGGAACAGGGGTAGAAAAAGGAAGAGGATGCAAAGATTCCATTTTTGGGTATATTAATATTTTTGGAGGAATCTAGGTATAAAAATGAGGGTGTCAGATAAACAGCTATACATTATACACAATTCTGGAATTCATGAAATAACTGTTAATTTGGGAGATTTTGTGGTTTGGAGGTTAAGTTCATGAAAATGAACAAAATCACTAAGAGAAGTGTGAATTAAACAGATAAGAGTTCTGATGATCCATCCCTCAGTACTCCAGTGTTGAGATATTTAAGACAGAAATTTAGAAAGTTCACAGAGAGTTTGATATACAAGGAGCCCTCACACACATATATACAGGTATGTTCACACAAGCATATACATATTAGTACAGAAATTATAAGAGACTAAAGAATCTTGGATTCTCTGGAAACATGAAGGCTTACTTAAATGCAGGACTAGTAGATTCTTCTGGGGAGCCTTCTATATCACTCTAAGTATGGTTCTTCACCTTTGTGCAGGTCCATGGCACCCTCTGTCTGACTTTCCACATCCAAAACACATGATAAATTCTATTTCTTTGGCTAAACTATAAGCTACTTGAGGACCTGAATCTATTTGTCTCACTACTGCATTCACAAGGCCTACCAAGCACTAGCTACAAACTAAGCAATCGATAAAAATTTACCAATTCAACTTTTTTTTTTGAGACAGGGTCTCGCTTTGTAGTTCAGGCTGGCTCTGAGCTCACTATGTGGCCCAGGCAAGCCTCAAACTCAGCAATCCTCCTATCTCTGCTTCCTGAGTGCTGGGATTACAGGCATGAGCCACCACGCCAGGCTACCAATTCAATTTTTAAAAACAGAGAGTTGGAGCTTGATAAAATGAGGACAAATGAGATAAACTTCCAACTATAGGAAAGTCAGCCTATTTACCTTAAAGACTCTTGGCCTTCAGATCAAAACTCTTGTTACCATTCTTAACCTACTCCATTTGTTTACTTTAAATCTAGAAACTATGACTTTCTATTCTCTTATACATGCTTTTTTATGCACATTTGATTCAACCCTAATTACCTCCTTCCTTATCCATGATTTCTGTGTCACCAAAGCTAATTTCCTTTCCCATTACGGTTGAGTCTGATTTTTATCTACCACTGTACAACTCCATGCCTCAACCATTACCTTGTCTTATTTTTTAGATATTCAGTTACAAAATGTGAATTTAATTTCCTGAAGTGTACAGGATATCTCCACTTAAAGTTTCAAATATGATTAATTTAGTTAAAAATATAGATCTGTTGGGTCGGAGGGTTAGCTCAGTGGTTCTGGCGCCTGCCTCGCAAGCGCAAGGTCCTGAGTTCGATCCCCGGTAACCACATAGAATGCTGGGTGTGGAGACACGCCCACCAACAATCAACACCGCCTACCACAATGCCGGACGTGGTGGCTCACGCCTGTCATCCCAGCACTCGGGAGGCAGAGACAGGAGGATTGCTGAGTTCGCGGCGGCTTGCCTGGGCACCATAGTGAGCTCAGGGCCGCCCGAACTACAAAGCGAGACCCTGTCTCAAAAAGCAAAAAAAAAAAAATATATATATATATAGATCTGTTGAGTCAAGTAGTTATTCTTAAAAATTCCAGTATAAGCCTTTAGAAACTTGTTTATATGTAATCTTCACTTTTGTAAACTAGACAAAGATGTTTTTTAAATTAGTATAATAATTTTGCAAACAGATGACCTGAATTTAAAGAAACATAAGAAATTAATTTTCTAGCATTATTATTCTAGCATACCTATAAATGTTTCTGAAATGATTCTGGAAACAGTAAACAAAACATGAACAAGTGAGCATTCATGTCTGGAATCCCAGCACTCTGAGGGGTGGAGTAGCTCAAGTTTAAGTTCAGCCTAGGCATTTTAGTGACTTATTGAAATCTTGTCTCAAAAAATTTAAAAAGAGTCAGGAATTTTATTGCAAAGACCCTAAGTTCAAACTTCAGTAATAACACACACACACACACACACACACACACACACACACACACAGAAATTGTAGCATTTAAAAATACAGCTACAAGTTTTTACATTGCTCCTAGAAAAAGAGGGGCTTAAAGGCTAGAAAAAAATGAGAGCATTTGACTTGAAGATGAGGTAATAAAAGATACAGTGACTTCCTTCTTATTTTCTTTTGCATCTTAGCCACAGGAGAAGCCAGCTGCAATGTACTGAGGTGCGTTGGAGATGATTATGTGGCAGGGGTGGAGAACTGCCAAGAGCTGCAGTGAGTGAGCCCTCTGAGAACAGATCTGCAGCCCCAGACCAGCTTTCAGACAGCCAGAGTCCCTGGGTAGATGTCTTCAATGCACCACTGTAGAAAGCTTGAGCCACAACCATCCAGCAAATACAAAAGAAAACACAGCATCAGTTCTTGATAACATGATATCAGACTTTACAAATTTGTTCATGGGGCTCACTGCAGTTGGCCAATTTATTCTCTTTGTGCTTTCATTTGTCCCTAAGGCTCTGGACAATTTTCAGTTCTTCTTGAGAAATACTGTCACCTTCATTGATTTTGAAAATCATGCTTAGTTAACATGTAAGTAAAGAGAACTGAATTGGGATCAATTTAAGAAAGCGAGTCCTTTAGGTCATTTGTATTAATCCCATCACCTAGATCTTTCAGATTTTATATCTGGAAAGCCTTGTATTTTGGAAAATGCCTTAAGTCCTAAGGCAAACTAAATCTGACTAAAGTGTATAACTTCCCAGTTGTTTTAATGTACTAGTTGGTTGTGACAAGCTAGTTTTCTGGCAGGGTGGTAGGAGTCAGAACTTAGCCTGCAGAAAGGTATTATATTATTTAGTTTTCCCATTAATGGGACAAACTATATCATATCTACAAGTTCTATACAGGTTTATTTTGGCTAATGGTTTCACAGGGTTCAGTCCATGGTTACTAGCTCTAAGACAGTAACATCATGGCAGAAGGGTGTTGAGGAGCAAAGCTGATTAGTACATGGTAGCTGAGAAGCAGAAAAGTGGAACAGCAACAAAGAGAAAAGGATCAGGGACTAGACACAGACTATAGTCATACTTTTATGTTGTGCCCAGACACATCTAGAAGTATACTTTACTAATCCCATATGTGGCTACCATAGCAATCAAACAATTAAATTTAATCATCATTGGCAGATTATTTTAGAGCTCCCCTAACACATAAGTTTCAGGATTCAAGATTTTTTGGTCTAGCACCTAAGGCAGAACCTGAAGGTTGCATACTAGCCAAAGGGAATGCTGGAAGAAATTCCCAAACTAAGCAAACCCAGGTAGAGTCCAGGATTTTACCACATAGCAGGTATGTTTTGGGCCCTATGCAGGCAGAGTGCAGGAAGTTGGATATTTTTCAGGAACAGCACTAGAGTTGAGAGGCAAAAGGCAACGAGTTTTGGTCTAAGATAGGAAGTGTGAAAAATAGAAGAGCAGCTGAACCAGGAAGATTTGTAGGTCTATGATTTTTGGTAATGCATGTAACAAAAACAGTGGATCAACCTTTCTCTTTGCTCAGTTACTATGAGTATCAGAAGAAATTCAAGAGCAACGATAATGCATGCTATGAATTTTAACTACAGGGTGAGTATGTAGCTCAGTGAAAAAATGTGCTTACAAGCACAGTCCTTGGGTTTAATTTTTAATACCACACATGTATATAAATTTAGCTATCACAGGACCTGAGCTCTGATGCCTGTGCATGGAAAAATAACTGTGTGCCTACTATGTTCAACACCTTATGCTATGTTAGGTATTAGAGAAAAAATGTTTTCTGTATTCAGCAATCTGTAGAAAGCAATCTGAGAGTTTCAAGTTTGTGTAGTGACCCCCAAGCTAGTCAGAGACCTATGGAAACAAAGTCAAAAATAGAGCTACTAAATTCTTCAACTCTTTTTATTCACCTCTATGGACTTTAGACTCCTTTCTTTTTTAGTTTTTTTTTCCTTCATTTAATTACAGTGGTTCTAATCATTCTTGTGTTTCATTTTATTTTATTTTACCTTGAGACAAAAATCTCATTATATCATTATCCTAGCCTTGAAATTATTACATAGCCTAGAATGGCCTCAAGCTCTTGGTGATCCTTGTGCTTTGGCCTATCAAGTACTGGGATTATAGTCATGAGCCACCATTCCTGGACAGATTTTGTTTTGCTTTTGACGTGTCATTTGTTTTTTGTGTGTGTGTGTGTGTGGGGGGTTTCTGTGAATCAAGGGCTTATGTATGCTAAGCAAGTGCTTCTCCTCTCAACTACAAACTCCAGTTCTGAATCTTAATGGGACATTAAACTGCCTCTACATCTTCCCAGCCACAATTCTGGGACAATGAATCTATTTCTTGAAAGGCTGGTATAAATTTTCAGTTAATTTATGTAATGTGCAATGTGTCAGGAATAAGAAGAGAAAGCAAGAACTTCAGTTCTGACACTGGGATGTCACTCTACTAATTCCAAACTCATCCACTAAATCAGAACTATTCCAAAATGGACAGCTCAGCATGTTTAGTGATATGTCTGGAACCATGGAATAAATTTGATTTCCCAACTTCAGCCTGTCAGTTCACTTTGATACAGTGGTCTTTGCATTCAAAAATCACTGCGAACTTTCCATGTGCTAAGTATTGTGTCAGAAACTGCAAAGAAGTGAAAATAAAGAAAATATATGTCTTTCCTTGCTCTGTTGTTAGACTTTCTTCCATTGTCTTTTTTTCCTTCTTTTCAGTATATATTTGTTTGGCACCTGTTGGGACAAGTCCACAATGGTGAGCATAAGTGAAAAGATCTCTACTCTTATAAAGAATATGAATTAATGGGCATTGATCATACAGTCACATGAAAACATGTAAAATTGTTATTGCAGTTAAGTGCTTCAAAAGAATGCTACCTAGAATTATGACAGTATGTAGTAAGGAAATTTCACATAGAAATATGAGTCAGAAAATCGTCTTCTAGGTCAAAGCAGTTTGTATGAAGATCCACATAATAAATGACAATAACAGGTACCATGGTATTGCAGTATTACAGAAAAGTTTATACTACGGGCCTGTAATAAAACAGCACCTGAAAGGACTGAAGTAAATCCCAACTCTAAAGAGAGAGAAGAGTGTGACTAAGTGAAGCTGGAGATTTTGGAAGGAGTGAGAAAAATACATCTCAAGGAGGCAAAGAGGGGAAGTAGAGGAAGGCAGATGGGGATGTCATGGTAGACCAGCTAAGGAACACTTGTGATAAACTGAGAGAGAAACAACTGGAACTGAGTTAAATGATGGTAGTAGTTCAGACAAAAATGAATGTGAATGACCCGACAGATACCTATGAAGTAAAGTCATGTTAGATGATGGGCTGATTACATGGCTTATACCTGGTTTGAGTCCTGAGAAATTATAATGTAACATAGTGAAATACCAATTAAAAAACAGTAACAGTCAATCTTTGCATTACAAAGGTTCTAGTTACTTACTCCTGCACCCATTCCACTTCTTTTTCCTTAGATAAATGGAAGATAGAAAAGAGATTCCTTTCAGAGTAGTATATTGCTGAGCTACATTTTCCAGTCCATCTTGCAGCCTGGTATGGTCACATGACTAAGTTTTTTTTTTTTTTTTTAAAGACAAGGTCACGCTTTGTAGTTCAGGCTGACCATGAGCTCACTATGTAGCCCAGGCGAGCCTCAAACTCAGCAATCCTCCTGCCTCTGCCTCCCGAGTGCTGGGATGCAGGCGTGAGCCACCACACCCTGCAAATGTGGTATGTGGTTGCCAGGGATCAAACTAAGGGCCTTGTGCTTGCAAGGCAGATGCCAGAACCACTGATCTAAATCCCTGGTCCCCACATGACTAAGTTTTAATCACTGAGAAACCAGCAAGAGTGTGGGACTCTGGAATAAAAAGGTTTTCTTTGGTCCTATTCCCTTCCTTACTACCCAGAATACAGATGAAATCGCTAGAGCTGGAACAGATTCTTCATGTGTTTGAAAATTGTGGGCTTTTGCTAAGAGAACAAAAAAACAATGACAAACTCCTGACACCTGGGTCCACCATACTGCCTCTGCCCTGGAACTCTGGGTTTTACTATGTGGGAAAGAAAATAAACCTTACTAAATTTTGTGTGAACTAGTGTTGTTTTGCATTTTATGTTTGATGCAAATAAAACTATAGCTTATTTTTAAATTCTTTTATAGGCACAACTATCAATAAATTTGGCTTTCACTATGGCTTACAGAAACTGAGAATGTATTTGTTTGATTTAGTTGATTGATTATTTTTACTATAAAATTCTGAGGAGAAAGAAGATATCAAAACCTATGTTAGGTACAGGAATCTAAGAGGGTGTATTTTACATATTAAGACATGGGAAATAGTAATAAATTGGCACTTAGATTCAGAAAAGGTGAATGAGGAAAACTTGGCTTCCTTTAGACAACGTGGGAGCTTCTAGGGACTCTTTGGGGATTGATTTTTAAAAACAGTTTCCCAAGATGAGCCATCTGAAGAAATCTGTCCAAACAATAACAAATTACAAATAGAAATTCTAATTTATATTTCCGATATACTCAGTACTTTAATAAGAAAATTTGGATAACAAATGATTACTTCCAATCTAGAAAAACTTCTGGAAAGAATCAAATATGAAGAAATATATAAACATTTTGATTTTAAAAGAGATTAAGTTCATTGATAATAGAATAAATGCTATTTTAAATTTAGCATCCACTCTCTTTTTCCTTTATATTTTCACTAAGTGGACCAATTATTTAAGTATTATTTATAAATGTACAAAATAGGTTAGGGCATGGCCCATATATCACTATGGATTTCATGAAGTTGAAGATTTGGGGGACTATATGGGACAAGAAAATGAAAGTAGCCAGAGTGAAATTTGAACTGAAGAAAAAAACCCAAAATGAAGCAATGGTAATGATTCCAAAGTTTATACTGAATATTAGATCCAAGGGGAATTGGGAAAAAATGTTGATTCACAAATCTGGAAGTCAAGAGGCTCAATGGTACTGTGATTGAGATGAATGAATTGACATAAAACCTGATAACCCAAGGGATACAGGCCAACCTCACTGTGAAGACTGGAAGCAGGTGTCAGTGTGTGTGTATATATATATATATATATATATATATATATATATATATATATATATATAATTTTTATTTTTCGGTACCAGGGATCAAACTTGGTCCCTTGTGCGTCCAGGGTTGACGCGGTACCACTTGAGCTAAATCCCCAGCCCATTGTCAATACAATTTAAAGAAAAGGAACATTATATCTCTTGGGACATTATCCATAGTAAGCATGATTGTCCCTAAGGGCACTTTCCATGTTTTAACATTTCCTGATGTCTGTGTAAGAAGTTCATTGAGTTTAGGTTCTCCCAACATGCCTGTGGTCATCTTCCTGTCAAGAATTAATAAGAGAGATGCAGTCCTGCCAAACTTGACATAATTATCTTAAAATCATCTCATCACTGAGGAGTGCTATGCAAATAAGAGATGTCCAGAAGTGTTTGTCATAAATGCATGAGTATATGGGTGTATTGATGAATGCACAAGTGAGTATATGAGCAATTTTCTCACTTTAGCCAGCTGATTAACATATATCTTACACCTCATATTGGAAACTTGAGAGCATCTAACAATTTTGCCACACCCTGCTGGATGTATCAACACTTCTAGAACAGTGGCAGGGCTACTAGCTCTGCCACACTAGGGATTTTATACTCTGTTATATTTTACTGAAAACTGATACTAAAATTGTCCTATCTTTGTGTATCACATCATAATGTTAGTCATCTTTGTTTATATTTCATTAAGAGTCATATTATTGCTGGGTGTGGTAGCTCATGCCAGTAATCCCAACACTCAGGAGGCAGAGGCAGGAGGATTGCTGAGAATTCATGGCTGGCCTGGGCTACATAGTGAGTTCAGGGCCAGCCTGAACTATAAAGTGGAGACACTGTTTCAAAAAACTAAAACATAGCATTTCTTCATATACTTCTTAGAGGAACCCTTCTCCACTGTTGGTTGGACTGTAGACTGGTACAACCATTATAGAGATCAGTGTGGAGATTCCTCAAAAACCTAGGTTTAGAGGTCCCATTTGACCCTGCTATTCCCCTGCTGGGGATGCACACAAAAGAATTACAAGATTCATATCACAGTGACATATGTGCACCCATGTTTATAGCATCTCATTTCGTGATAGCTAAATCTTGGATACAACCCAAATGCCCATCAACTCTAGACTGGATAATGAAGATGTGTCTATTTCTTTAAAATATAAAATGAAGTATTACTCTGCCATGAAGAATGATGAGGTTGAATAATTTATATTCAAATGGATGTCCCTTAAGGACATGCTCATAAGTGAAATAAATAGGTCACAGATGTGTAAATATCATATTTTTTTCTCTGGTATGAGAAACTGAAGTTATAAATAAGCTCTAGAATGCAAGATAGATACTGTGAAATAGTAAATATTCAAAGGGAAATGGGGTTTAGGGATAAAAAAGAGGGGGAAGAAAAATTGATGGTTAAAAAGAGGAAACAAAGCTTGTGTATAGAGGGGTACGATTTATAACTACATCTTCTCCCAAATCCTCAGGTGCTTAGAGTGGGACTAGAGTGGTGAGTGGACAGCAGGGTGCTCACAGCTCCATGGGATGTTGGAACATGAAGCGTGGGTGGAGGAGGGTCCCTGGGAAGACCTCAAAGGGTCAATCGCTCTCCTCTCTTGCTCTTTCTATCTGCTTGTTTTCTGATCTTTACTATGGATGTTCTGATGATTATCACATTCATGTATCAATACCAATGTGTATTTCTCATTGTATTGTATCTTGCAGTAGTTTCCACTGTTGAAATGAAAGGCTAGTTCAATCTGTATCAAAATGGAGAATGAACTGTATGATGCAAACTAAGTGCTTACATGGGGAGAGCTATGCGTGTACATGTGTACAGGTCTGTTCGTCTACCTCAGGAGTTAAAAATGTATTCTCTTTCACTCAGTAATCGAGACATTCAATAAAAGTGCTACAAATAAGAGTTAAGTGCTCACTTAAAATGTTACAAATAATAGCAAAACAGTAATGCAATGGAAACATGCAAGGAGCAAATAAACATATTGTGTTCTGTCTTTACCTGGTGTTTCTTTTTTTAACCAATGTTTCTTAGTTTCCTTTTAGTAAACTTTTTCTTCCATCTTGAAAACTTCTTTTATCTGAGTATGATTTTTGCTCAGGGCTTCATAAAATTCAATAGCTGTTAAACTTTGGTTTCTGTCTTCTAAGCATTTTATATTAAATTATCTAAGATTTAATTTTAGAAAAAAAAGTAACCAGAATATTTAATATCACAATTTCTACCTCGATATAAAACATAAAGTTTAAACCAACTGAAGTTTATACCATAAATTATTAATTTTTGTCTTCTAAAACTGACATTTTGTTCTTTTTTTCACTTCTCTGAATAGATTTTATTTTTTAACTTTTTTTTTCACACAGGATCTCTTTTTGTAGTTCAGGTTGGCCCTGAGCTCACTATGTAGCCCAGGCAAGCCTCGAACTCAGCAATCCTCCTGCCTCTGCCTCCTGAGTGCTGAGATTACAGGCTTGAGCCACCAAACCGGGCATTTGTGGTATGTGGTACTGATGGTGGGCGTGAGCCACCATGCCCGGTATTGTTGTATGTGGTTACCGGGGATTGAACCAGGGACCTTGTGCTTGCTAGGCAGGAGACAGAACCACTGAGCTAAATCTCTGGCCCTAGATTTTTTTTTTTTTTACTTTATTGAGTTTTTTTGGAATGATCCATTCACCAGTGAGAATTTGTACCTGCACATGACACAGCTTGATCCTTATTTTTTCCCAATTCCCTTGCCTTCTGTTCAGCTCCAACCCCTATATCCATAAATTCTGTTTCTACTTTTTTCCTTTTTAACTTCAGATTTTTTCCTTCCCTTCTATGCTACCCCTACACCAGTTCTTCTTCTCTTTTGAAGATGTTCTTCCTATTTGTTCTTTTTTGTGGTTGTTTAAATGAAAATTCTAATTTTATCTACTTATGAGATAGTTGGTGTTAAGAGATAAAACATCAAATAAGACATGTTTCTTGTCCTCATGAATAAGAAGTGCAAATGGATGGAGAGAGTTCTATAAAAATCATTCAAAAGTGTGATGGAGTAGAGCCCAGGACAGAATGAATAGAGGAAAGCCAAAGGACAAAGGGGAAAAGAGACAAAGATGAATGACAAGGAATCCTTAGCACCATGGCTATTCTGTATGTCAAACTCTTAATCTTTTTCAAATGGAACCATCAATACTGTCCTATGAGGATATTTATGTTACTACTTGCTCAATCAATAATACTCCCCATTTACTGAGCACTCAGTGTGCTCCCAACATCATCTCACTTTGTTCTTACTAACCATTCTAAGAGATAAACGATATTAACCCCATTTTATGAAGGAAAATGCACCCAAAGAAATGAATTCAACTGTGCAAGACACTCAGATGGGCAACAAGGGGATAGATATGGATGTTGTTTGGATCCTGGAGCTAAACTTTATGCTATTTTCTCCTTTCATTCCAGCATCTGTAAGTAGGGACAGGCCTTTTGAATTTGAGATAGGAGAATAGGCTGAATGAAGGTGATTGCTCTTAAATCTTATCTTAACGGCATGCCCTCGGGACAGAGGCTCTGGTGTTTTGGGCAGCTGAATATCATGGCATAACAAAAAAGCTGTTTCACAATGCATATCTTCTCATGTTAGTTAAAATATTTTCTGACATTTTTAACTAAACGCCTTTTTATTTTCTATGTTCTTATTTAAATGTGGAATTTGGAAGCAGGAGGATTTGGGATTGGCAGGCTAAATTGACAAATTATATGAAGCTTGAACCTTCCATCATTGGGAAAATCATCTCAAATGTAGTTCTTGGAATTAAATTGGACAGTATAGGCAATACTGTGAATACTTAAGGCTTTTATCTAGGAAGCTAAAAATAGGTGCATACTGTGAAAGGTACACATTAATAAAAATACCATTATTAGCAATTGGTTTTATTGCTACTTATATTTTGGTTTTGTTTCAAATTAATATGTTTAGCTCTTATTTCTAATGATATAATAGCATCCTTGAAACTTAGAAAATCTTCAATGCTATATGCAGGAACTCAACTAATTTCTTAGCCCATTTATTACATAAAACTCTCCAAATTCTAGCCAAAAAAGGGCTCTCATTCTGTTTATAACTACTTTACACTTAATAAATATCTATTTTTAAAATTATGATCACTCTTAGTCTCCACATTTTTGTTATTCCCCTCCCTGGGAAGAGTTTCATATCATATTTTTTCTACATGAAGTCATTTACATTTTTGAAGGCCAAGTTTCTTTTTATGTGCACAGTTCTAACTTCCTTGGATTATATTTCTGGTGTCCCTGGTGTTTGATACTCTTCCCAAGCTAGGATTATTTTAAAATTTTATGAGTATGTTTTGAGGCCTGCATCTTTCCCCAATACATTAAAAAAAATATTGAGTTAGAAAGAATCTCACACATATCCCTATGGTAACCTCCCTTACTACAACTGGCTAATTCAACAAAGATTTCTCTAAAATGTATTCAACTCACATCAACAAACATTTATAAGGGGCCTATATATAAAGGAGGCTTGAAGTAAAGATTACAATCAGCTCCATTCCCTGGGTTCTATGATTTCACATGTTCATTGCCAACATGAAACCATGTGGCAACTCAGAACTATCCTATAATTTTTGCCTAGTGCAAAGATAGCACTTATTTGTTTAACTCTGGTTAGTTTACTATTAATTTCTCAATTGTAGGGATTATGGATAGAGGCTGTGCATTTGAGCTCTTGTTTATTGTTTGCAGATTAATTTATAATTGAGAAAGCAAGTGACTGTAAAGTTGAAAGACATGAGAGAGATTACTTAATGTGATACTCCAAAGTCCTAGAAATAGTATAATTGTCCAATTACAGTGATTCAAGTGAATTGGAAAAACACCAGAAAGGTATAGTACAAATCTTCTACTGTTCTGTGCTGCCTTGGTAAATTATGTGTTTTCTTTTCCTTGACAATAAGCTCATTAAAGACAAAGTGTAGATTTTGTGCTGATCCTGTTATACTTTAAGTACTAAATGTGAATTGACTATGTAAAATTGATATTCAATACTGAATACTAGATAACATTTGCATGAGTTTGGTTTTTTGCATATGTGGCAGAAATTAGTAAGAATCCACCAAAAATTCTTTCTTTACCCATGAGTTATTGCTGGGAGTCACCACCTGAGTGTCCTTTGCATCTATGTGGGGCCATCTGGCTAGTTCTCAATTGTCCAATGGAAATAAGGTCTGTTACTTGAGTGCAAGGCTGTTAAACAGTAAACCAATACCTATGCATTATTTTTCCCTTTGCTTTTCTATGTGAAAGACTCCAGAATCTAAGAGATATGATGGAGGCTACAAAAATGAAAACCGCCCCAAGATCTGAAAATTGTATATGTAGACAGCCACCTCTTCATTAATTATACCTGCACCATTAAGTGAATTAATATATTAGTTTTATGACATTATGACAAAATACCCAAGGAAACAAACTTCTAAGAAGAAAGATTTACAAGGAGGAACACTTTGGTGGTTTTAATCTATGTTCTCTTGATCCCATTACTTTAAGAACTATGGTGACGCAGTACATTACACATAGATCATGTGGCAGATGGAGCTACTTATCTCATGATGACCAGGAAGTCAAAGATAAAGAGGAAGGGACTGGGAACCCCATATGCTCTTTGAGGGCACATCCCCAATCATCTAACTTCCTCCAACTAGACCCCACCTCTTAAATGTTCTACCACCTCCCAATAATGCCATGGGTGAGGACCAAGCTTTTAATGTGAGGGTTTTAGGGAAACATTTAACCAATCCATGCAGCTAAGAATAAACTATAAACTTTTACTCTATTAAGTCACTGGCTTGAGACAGTCAAGCATAGAGGTCACTTTAGAAAGCCCTTAATGTTAAAGGGTTTGACAGTGCATTTTGGAGGTATTGGACTGTGCACGCTAATGGGAGTTCAATCACTTACATTTTTGTGAATGGCTTTTCATTCTGGTCTCCTATCTCTCTCTGATTGATTTTGCCAGGGACAGATTCTCCTTTATTTAAAAATATCTCAAAGACATCAGCTCCTGAATGGTGTTTCCTGATGTAATCAGAAGAATGAGAAAGCTCTGGAAAGGAACTTAAGAAAATGGGTGCATTAATGCCACTAATGCTGCCCCACATCAGCACTTCTGTCCTTAAACACACAGAGGGACTTTACTGCCTGTCCCTTTGCATCTAGCCAGGAAGGAGTGATTTTATAATCAATGAATGAGAGAGGAAAAGAAATGTATCGCTGTTGGGCCAAATAATTTGAACTGGTGAGCTATGCCTTTGCCCTCACTCACCCTCTAAAATGGTTACCTTAGAAATTACTGCTACCTTACTTAGTAAGGTCATGATTTCAGAAAAAATTTGGATCCCTAAGGCATTGGATGGAACACCACCTCCTCCAACTCTCATCCAGCTTTTCATAAAAATGACATAAATTATGGTGTCAAGATGTCAAGACTGATGTTTAAATTTCTATTGTAGTGGTTAATATTAGTTGCCCCCAAAAATGTCCAACTGTATGAAATATAAAGAAAATAAATTTTTGGAGGGAGATACTTACAAGATTTGAATATTTTATACATTTCTTAATCAGCTAGGGCAAGAAAATGCAAAAACCAACCTTTTGTAGGATGAAGAGACCATTACTGAATTCCAATGACTTTTTTCAGTAAAGTATCTGAGAGTCACACCCTGCTAAAGCCGGCACTTGAGGGGGGTGGGGGGGTGACTTGAGTTTCTTATTAAAACAAAAACAAAATAAAAAGCATCACCACCCCAACTGCAGCCATGTTTAGAAGTATTGGCAATAAGAATCAAACCATGGTAGTGTGGTGTAAGTCAGGAAGACAGTTTGGAGGCCTAAGTCATAATTTGATCAGTCTACTACAGGTTGAGCATGCCTAACTCAAAAATCTGAAACCCAAATTGTTCCAAAATCTGAAACTTGAGCACCAACATGATGCATATGGAAATGTTGGGACATTTTTGGATTTAATATTAACAATGCTTAACCAGTAAAGTCTATGCAAATATTTAGAAATCTGAAAACCTTGAGGACATGAAAGACTCCAGGTTCCAAATAATGTGAGTAAGGATTACTTGACCATAATTTGACCTATTGTGGCTATCTGTGAATTCCTATTTTCTTTTCCTTCCTGTTTCAGTTTCTTTTTATAAAATAGTTACAATAATGTCTGTGTTGCTTACCAACATAGGGAAGATAAAGTTATATAATTCACAATGAAGCCCAATTAAGATTCTGAGGTACTCTAAAATGCAGAATATTGTTATAATGCTTAGACCTTTCAACTTGCCACCCTCATTAACCAAACTAAGGGAATTCAATTGTGAATCAATATTTCCAGCCTTTATTTAAAAAAAATAAGATTGTAGCTATGTCTTATTTATCAAATTTATAACTGCCCAAAGCACAGAATATTTTACTTAGTAGGTTTCTAATGATGTTTTTAAACTTTCCACTGTAGCTTGAAATATTTCCTAATGTTTCCTTTACCTTTGCAAGGCTAGATACTACTAGATTCCCCAGTTCAAAGAATGTAAGTATGTTGATGTGGTGGTTGAAAAAGTAGAAGTCTTAAAGTCACAAGTTGCAGCTTGGGACTGTGCCCTGAATCTCAGCATCTCTCACATTCTGCACGGACCTCAGCATATTTATTACATTTCTTTTCAGTCACCAATTTAGCTTTTTTTTCTCAGCTCACATGCACAAGTATAACATGTGTCTTCTTATCTTCTATAGCTGAAAAGTAAGATAAATACCATGTCTGATTCTACTTTCCTTGAAAATATTATCAGTATTTGCCCTAATTTCTTCCTTGCTAGTTTTTTTTAGTACTTTGAAACTGTTTTTATCAGTGCCTCTGATGACCTTCATATCACATAATACTTGCTTTTACCTTACTAAAGCATACCATATACAAACATAAAATTGATCAAATCCAATGGTGGATATTAAAAGAAAATTATTCCACACCTTCAAGATTGTGCAGTTATTTCTAACTTAGAATTTTATGCCCAACTAAGTTAAAAAATCAATATTCAGGTAAAGCCTTTTAAAGTTCTTAGAATCTTAAAAATGTGCTCATTAGCCATTTCTTTCAAAGCTACAAAATGGCATACAGTTCTGAGAGAATGAATCGTGAATCAAAAAGACGCGGGGGCCACTAATGAAGCACTCTACAAAGGACAAGTGAAAGAGAATTCCTAGATGGTCCTACAGGAAAGGCCTGGCTGACAGTTGTCTTGGGCACCTTCTCATGGCTGAGACACAATGCCCAACACCCACCACTGTGAAGAGGGGATTTACTTTGGCTCACAGTTGGTAGAGGTTCCAGCCCATAGTCGGCTGGCTCCAAAGCAGAGAAGTGTGGCAGAAGAGCAGGGCAGAGGAGGGTCGACTGTGGCACGATAGCAGGAAGCAGGAAGATCAAGGAAGGAGGGAAGGGCTGGACTCTTCCAAGCCATGCTCGCTGGGGACCCACCTCCTCTGATTCAGCTTCATCTCTCAGCTCACTAATGCACTACTGAGTGCCAGTCACACCGCCACGGTCCTGTCACTTCTCAGGGGCCCTCACGGTGCGTGCCTGAGGCTTTGAGGGATCATCTGCATAAACACAGTAATGGCCATGGCCGAGCAGTGTTCAGGGAATGGAAAGCACAGGAAGCCTTACTACACTAAGAAGAATTCTGTCATTCCACAGGGAGTCTGAGGGAATGAATAGAGGTACATAGAAAACTGAACAATGGAAGTTATCAGGCTATTATTAAGTGTAGATAAATTGTGAGGGGGTGTGGTGGCACACATCTGTAATCCCCTTTTTTTTGTAGAAGGCTTGTGCAGAAGGATCTAGAGTTTGAACATAGCCTGGGCAATTTACTAATTCATTAAGGCCCTGTTTCAAAGTAAAAAATAAAAAAGATCTAGGAATGTAGATTAATGTAAAGCCCTTGGTTCAACACTTAGTATTGTATATATACATACATACATATATATGATATGTACAAATCTTATATATACATACATATATATCATATATCACACACATCTATCATATATCATATAAATCATATATATAGATAAATAAACTATATATCACATATATGTGTATGTATGTGGTCTATAACTAACTCCATATTTTTTATGCCAAGAGCAAAACAGGTAATATACAAACTTTAAAAGTTAATCAAAGGCTGAGCCAGAGGGTTAGCTCAGTGGTTCCAGTGCAAGCACAAGGTCCTGAGTTCGATCCCCAGTAACCACATACAATGCTGGGCGTGAAGACTCACGCCCACCAGCAATCAATATCACATACCACAGTGCCGGTCGTGGTGGCTCACGCCTGTAATCCCAGCACTCGGGTGGCAGAGACAGGAGGATTGCTGAGTTCGAGGCTTGCCTGGGCTACATAGTGAGCTCAGAGCCAGCCTGAACTACAAAGCAAGACCCTGTCTCAAAAAAAAAAAAAAAAGTTAATCAAAGGCTCTATAAATGTTTAGATATACAGAACTAAATATTAGAAAAAATAGCTAAAAGTGGGGAAAACGACTACTTCTGTTGAATTACTAAGGAAACAAGGATTATTGTTCTAATTATTATAAACCTTGAAAAAATTCTGAATTTTCATATAATACATCTATTATTATTTTTTTTGAGACAGGGTCTCACTTTAGTTCAGGCTGGCTCTGAGCTCACTATGTAGTCCAGGCAACTCAGCAATCCTCCTGTCTCTGCCTCCCGAGTGCTGGGATTACAGGCGTGATCCACCACGCCTGGCACTGTGGTATGTGGTGCTGATTGCTGGTTGATTGCTGGTGGGCATGAGTGTCCACGCCCAGCACTGTATGTGGTTTCTGGGGATCGAACTCAGGACCTTGTGCTTGCGAGGCAGGTGCCAGAACCACTGAGCTAACCCTCCAGCCACATCTATTATTTTTATTAAAATTATTTAGCTCAGAATATAAGTGGGCATGTATACCTATATGTATACATCATGTCAATGAAACAATATACATTTAAGTTACTTTATTCCATAAAATAATGTATTTAAAAGTATTATATAACCATTTTTATATATTTGTAAAATCTGTAGAAAAACATACCCTTCACTAGTTACAAAAATACCCTTTTTTAGAGGCAATACTAGAATTCTGTCAACTGATTTTTAGAATCAAGAGAAAATTGAGCCAATCTGAGTACCATCTATTACAAGATTGGCAATGTGAGTCTGGTCTCCATAATTACTGCATAAATAAGTAAAGAGAATTTTAAATAGGACAATGACAGTCATTTGGTTGTAAGAAGTTCCCATTGATATTTCACTTTTGTGACTAAATTAGCATATTTTACTTTTCTAAATCATTATACATCCCAGAATGCACGAAGAGAAAAATACATTTGAACTCCCAAGTTTCCTAGTTACATATCTTAATACTTGATATTTCTGTATTTAAAAATAATTTTTACCCTTTCTGATAGAAGATGCTTAATCATTATATAAAGATACTTTCTACCTGTTTATGTATTTTTCAAGATGGACAATTTTCCTCATGTCATAATTTGACATGAATCATAATTTGTAGTATTAAGAAAATAAATGAGAGGCATGCCATATGTCCAGTTTTGTAATGGGAAGCAACTATAATTCATTTTTAAATATATGATTTGTATTTTAAGCATTCTTAATAGGTTACTACAAAAAACTATTCCACTGAAGAGAATATGGTACTGCACATGAGATATCTTAAAATTCTTTTTCTAAATGTTCTTATAATTTTATATACAATTGCATAATTGGTTATTAACCTAGTCAATATTCCTTTTAAAAAACTGTGAAAGTAAGCTAGCAAAGAATGAAGAAAAAGCAAAGACGAAGGGAAAAAGACAGGAAAAAGAGAAAGGAAAGGCTCTACATGGTAATGAAATGAAGTCTGCGAAAGAATGTTTTTGCTCGCTTCTAAGCCAGGAGAAGCATTGAGAACTGAGCTGTAGTGACCACACAGCTGACGGTGAGGCTGGTGCACTGGGGCCATAATTGCTGCAGGAGAATCTTAGTGTCCTCTGGATTACGTCCCTGATAAGTTCTGCCCTATTTGTAGCCAAAGACCTGCCAATTCTTGAGTCCCAGAAGAAAATGGCAGAAATACATAAAAGAAAAGGACCTAGAGATGTATAGTTTTCAAATAGCTACCAATCACCGGCAGTTCTTAAAATTCTGCTCAAAACTGCAACCATTTGAAGTGTACGTGTGATTGTCATGAAGATAAATCTATTCAATTTGACATAAAATAGAATTCACTCAGAAATTATATGCTTCTGTCCTTTTAAAATAAAGTGATTTTCACTGATTTCTTAAAGATTATTCACAATTTATGAAGTGCTTCTTACAATGTACACTAATTATACCTAGTTTGGAAAATCTTGTATATCTACAAATAGATTAAATTTATTTAAAATAACCAGATAAGTTGCTTTTACATATTAACTAAGATCTCCTAAATGAAAGCGTATCATTAGTTTTTTAGTAATCTTCAAACACACAGTGTCTTTTCCTGGCAATGAATCTTGCAACTTTTATTTCTGGGCTCAGCTGCATTCTGCTGCATTTTACAATATTTCCCAAAACTATTCACAGCCTTACTCATTTAAGAAGCTACTAACACATCTGCATTTATTTTATTATTGTTATTGCGTATGACAGTGCTCTGCATTACATTTGACTGTTATAACCTGCAATTTTCCCCCTCAGGTTTTATCTGTGTAAGCATGTCATCTGTAATGCATGGTAGGTTTGTATCTCTTAGGTACTCTTCTTTTGCCTAGTTTAAAGATCTTACATCTTTTACAATACTGGATTATTACTATTTTAACGTGCTGGATTTGGTGTTCTACACTAATACTTAGTGACCATTTTTTCTCTGTAAGTGGTTTCAAAGATAGTATATTTGTCTTCTGAAAAAGAACAAACTCAATTCTCTGATGCAGTTCCCCTGCCAGCTCAACATTTCCTGAGGCAGCTCTGGCAGAGAGTGTGAAAGATCAGTATTGATATTCTGTGGCATTCAGACTGTGGAGCTTCCAACAGAAGGAAGAACATTTAGAAAATCTGACCATGTGCCAACTCATTACACTATTATAAACTAAATTTACAACAGGTGACTTGTAGGCTATGAATTGACAAGCCCTCTTGCCTTTCTTCTGTTATTTTCTCCTAGACAGGAGAGTTCTTTGTATGGCACATGAATGCCAGAAATGTTAACATACTACATGAATTTTTAAATCTTACATACTACTTCTGGATGCTTGCTTTTGTTTGCATTATTTTTTAACAACTCATATTTAGTGTACTTCTTGTGTTCTATGATTTTTAAGTGGGGATTTATTCAAGTTATTTGAAAATGACTAAAGAAGAAATGGTAAACACTAACACAATACTACAAACTTTCAGAGCTTCCTGTAATGGAACATTCTATACTTCTAAATGTGAAATGTATAAGTGGATAGCTGGCCTTTAAATCTGAAGTCTCTTTGCATATTTTTGCCTTTTAAAATTTAGCAATTTTTCCAGGGAAATGTGTGCTTTCTATTCAGCCACAACCCATGTGTCATCCACAGAAATAGTCCAACAAGCAATGGAAATTTCCTGGTGCCTGTTACAAACTATTGTTTGCTGTCTTGGCTGGATAATCCTGCTTCATTTATTGGAGGGATGTTTCAGTTGCACTGTCAACAGCAGAAGAAGATTTGGTCACTTTGGCCTGGAATATTATGTAAAAGTTGTCAAATGTTCAGGATTATTGGGCACACTAAATGTTCTGTAAGATGTCAGGCATATCAGTGCTAGTGAAAAAGGTTTAATGGAATGTTCACTATCATTTTTCTTTAGCACTTTTATGCTAAAATCTTATAGTAACATAGCCAAAATTTTATAGACAGTTCTTTGTATAAAATAAATGTGTCTTGACTGGTTTATCTGCTTACTTTTATCAGTGTTAGAATAAGAACATTTTAAAACTAAAAATGGCCAAATCTGTCTTATTATCTCTCAGAATTCAAAATGCACTCCCTTTATTTCCCAGTTCATACAATTCCAGTATATCAAAATGGATTGCTTAGATTTGGGTGACCAGTGTTATTAAAGCCACAATAAATTTAATAAAAACTTTTTTGTCATGGTATCCATTCTGAAAAGCACAGCTCCCAAGCAAGACTAGGATAGTTCATTCTGGAACGTATTTACTTTTTAAGTTGTCAATATTTTATTGTACTATTAAGGGATAAGTGTTCTTTTTGTATAGCATGAATGCAAAGGGCTTTACCAGACAAACAGACATTGGCAACTTCCAAATATTCAAAGTAATAAATTACATTTTTGAGGTATTTCAAGGTTAACATCTCATTGATGACTAATGTTCAGTTATTGCTATAGCAATACTTTCATACCTTTTGAAGCAGGTGTAGGACCTTCCCACTTTTTGGAAAAGAAATGACTAGAAGATGGATTTATGCCTTTAAAGATTTCATGATGAATTCTTCTTTTCACGTGCTAACAACTCACACATCTTTTCTCCCTGCCTGTGAGCCCTGCCACCCTTCCCTTCCCTTATTCCTCATTGCCATCAGCAGCTCCATGTTCTCAAATGAGTTAGTAAATTGGCTGCACTCTGGGAGGAGCCTTCCTGGACAGTGAGTAACGCCCATGCCCTGTGGGAAAGTTGGAACATAATTTTAAATTTTAACTTGTCATTCTTTATGACAGAGTAATACTCCATTTTATAAAAACCCACATCTTTATCCATTCTCCAGTTGATTGGCATCTGGGTTGTTTCCAAGATTGGGCTATCATAGACTGAGCTGCTATGAACATGGGTGTATATATGTCTTTACAATATGAATCCTTCAATTCCTTTGGATATATTCCTAACAGGGGAATAGCAGGGTTAAATGGGATCTCTAATCCTAGTTTTCTGAGGAGTCTCCATACTGATCTCAGTGGTTGTATAAGTTACAATCCCACCAACAGTGGAGAAGGGTTCCTTTCTCCACGCAGCCTCGCCAGCATTTATTGCTGGTTGATTTTACAATAGCAGTCATTCATTGTGGAGTGAGATGAAATCGCACTGTTGTTTTCATCTGCATCTGTCCAATGACCAGTGATGTTGAAGATTTCTTCATATGCTTCTTGGCTGCTTTGACTTCTTCTTCTGAGAAGTGTCTTTCCATTTCCAATGCCTATTTTTTTAATTGGGTCTGTAAACTTGGAGGGACTGATTTAAGTTCTTCATATATTCTAGATAGTAGCCCTTTCTCTGACAAACAGCTAATAAAGACTTTTTCCCATGTTGTTGGTTGTCTTCTAGCAGTGCCAGTGGTTTCTTTTGCTGTACAGAAGCTTTTTAGTAGGATGAGGTCCCATTTATTGATTCTTTCTGCTAGTTCTCATGCTATAGAGGTTTTGTTCATAAAGTCTCTGCCTAAGCTAATGTGTCCAAGAGTTTTACCTAACCTGTTTTGCACCAGGTTTAGTGTTTCTGTTTTAATGTTTAAGTCTCGAATCCATTGTGATTTTAGTTTTGTACACGGTGAAAGAGATAGGTCTAGCTTTAATTTTGGCAGGTTAAAGCCCAGTTTTTCCAGCACCATTTGTTAAAGAGGCTGTTTTTCCTCCATTGAGGATGTTTGGCTCCTTTGTCAAAGATGAGATGGCTTAGTGTATCTGGAGTTGTTTCTGGATCTTCTAATCTATTCCTCTGATCCTCAGGTCTGTTACTTTGCCGGTATCATGCCATTTTTATCACAGTGACTTTATAATACAGTTTTAAGTTGGGGATTGTAATAGCCCCTTCCATGTCCTGGTTGCTTAGAATTGCTTTTACTGTTCCAGATCTGAGGGAATTTTTTAAGACATCTGGAGTGTTCTTCCATATTGGAGTATGGCCTTAAAGAGGTATAGGTGGCTTTGTAGTAGGAAAAGAGAGAAGGAGAAACACTTACGGAGCATGAATACAGCTTAGTGGTACATGTTACATTGGGCCCTCACTACACCAGTCAGAGAGGGGAGGGCCCAGAAGAGGTGGGAATAGAATAATGCAGTCATGTAATTTATCATCCAATTGTATTTTCCACCATTTCCTTTCCATTTCCATTCTTGCAGGTGTATTTTCTAACAAGCTTTTTACTAACTTTATTGTAGGAAGTAAGGGTTGAATATGTTTTGTTTTTTTCCACATTTAAAATTTTTTATGTTTATTAAATTAAGTCTATGCTTGATACACAGAACAGAAAAGGTCATATATGTTAACATTTCAATATTCTGCACATTAAACATTGCATAATATTTAAACCAGGTTAAAATATATCTATATTCTCGAATATTGAGCTCTTCTTATGGTTTATTTAGCTTTTCTAGATACTATATAATTATTGTCTGTCTGCCCTACTGTGCTGTAGACAACTTCTGACTATAAGTTATGCCTATCGATCATTGCTTTGATGTCATCCTTGAGCACTGCTTTCCCTATGCTTTACTACCCACCATTCTACTCTCAACCTCTGTGAAATCATACTTTATTTTAAATGTAGGAGTGCCATTTATTATTAGGAATGATGTAGGGAGAGTAAGCGGGGAGGTCTTTGTCTTGCGGTCTGAGATGGGGAGAGACCTGAGCTCTTGGGTCCTCTGCTATCTCCTGTGGGAAATATAGGGTAGGTTAAAGACCTGGAGGTCTTGTCCTGCACCTACAATCTACGCCGAATGGTGTTTTAAACCCATTGAGCTTAGGAACTGACACAAATTTCAAGTACTATTTTTTAGTATTTTAAAGTCAAAACTGATGTCTTTTTTTTTTTTTTTTTTTTTTGAGACAGGGTCTCACTTTGTAGTTCAGGCTGACCCTGAGCTTACTATGTAGCCCAGGCAAGCATCAAACTCAGCAATCCTCCTGTCTCTGCCTCCCGAGTGCTGGGATTACAGGCGTGAGCCACCACGCCCGGCACTGTGGTAGGCGGTATTGATTGTTGGTGGGCGTGCGTCTCCACGCCTAGCATTGTATGTGGTTAATGGGGATCGAACTCAGGACCTTGCGCTTGCGAGGCAGGCGCCGCAACTACTGAGCTAAATCTCCAGCCCAAGACTGATGTCTTTTTTAAAACACAACAATCTTAAATCATTTTGCTATAATGTTACACTAGTTTCTTCATTGACATTCAATAAATACATACTGATACATCATTATGCTCCCAAACTCAAACTTTATACCTGCTCTAGAATGACCAAAGTCCATTTTTCCCCCAGTCTACATCAGAAAATTTCCTCCCTGCCTTTTGGAAAATGATAATTATTAAAAGTCTAAGAGAACATTCATTTCTCCTTTCTCTGGACATACTTGATACTGTTGAATAAGAAATTCATTTTTGATTTTCACTGTGAAAATTAGTGAACTGATAGTGAGTGACTGACAAGCACATCAGAAAAGTCCAACACTCAAACCCCCTCCCCCCAGGTTGCAGGAGTCCTGTAGTGCAACTACCCCTTCAGAGGTACTCCTGCCTATCTTTTTCGGTTTTTGGTTTCCACACAGTTGCCTTCTCTTTGTCCTGGATTGATGTCGGATGTGATCATAAAAATAAATCTGAACTCTGAGGCAAGAAGTTTTAGGGTTCTTGCTGGGCTCAGAGATGTGTGGATTTTTTAAAAAGTGTCTTTTGTAGATTTTTTTTTTTCTTCTACTTCACTATCTGCTACCCACAGCCCGCCTGGAGCTCCGGGAACTGCTTGGCCCTTGGACTGCTGGTTGTGACTTCTGCAGGTCAGCCTTGAGAAATGGGAAGGGAACGGCACCTTGACAGCTTGCTGTGGAGCTGAAAGGGCCAAGGTCAGGAAAAAAAAATCCTTACATTTGTGCCCACTTAGTTCAGCAAGACAGAAATCAGATCCTCACAGCAGCAAATACATACATACTTACATACATATATACATAAATGCCAGTTTGATTTTTCACGTGAGAAAAGTAGCATTAGTAGGTGGATTTTCAATGGATTAGTAAAGGCTCTATCTAATTTTCTCCCCTGAGTTTCAATTTTCTTCTCTTGGGTGAGGACAGTGTGTTGTTCAAACTATCAGCTGGTACTCCTTGGTCAGCGCTATGCAAGAAGACACAGGCCCTTCCATCTCTTTCCCCACAGAAGTTAAAACACAGCAAGGAATCAAATTTGTCTGCCATTTGAAAACTCCTTTTTATTCTGTTTTCTTGCCTTAAATATAAAGAATTCAAAAGTCAATCTTTGACATTATGTTAAGTGCAGAAGTAAAAATTAATGGAAAGTCAACATATATCTCAACAGTCACACAGAAATCACAGAAGCCCTCACTGCAAGGTGTGATTAAAATACACAGTGAGTGATTGTTTCAAGAATTTATTATAGTAAAAGATGCATTTCTATGACTCCCCCTCAAAATGCTGTCACTCACTTTAGACTAGCTTGTCTCATGTTCTTGCCACTTAAGCAGCTCTGAAAGTCTTCTTTTGTGAATGTCTATGTGATGTGTGACTAAAATATTCAGTGGATCCTGCTGTTAAGTGCCACTTAATGGAAACATATGCTGGTACAAACATGATAGTGTCCTCGTCCACCTTGTTCACTACATCTGGCATCATGCAACTCCGGACTCCTCCCAAAGTGAAGAATGAGTATGAAATGTAACTGATGGGAAGCAATACAAGATATCGAGGCACCCATGGCAGTACAACTAAGGACAGTCATGAAAGAAGACTTCCAGCTGTTTTAGAGAGGGCCAAGAACAATAGGGTAATTGTGTTTGAAGACAGGGGAAATATTTTGAAGGTAATTAATGGCAATGTGCCTTTTACCATGACAAATTTTTAAAAATTTAAATATTAACTGTATTTTTCCATCATACCTTGTATGGGAAAAGCCTCCTTTCTGGATCCTCCTCATGCCAAGTCAGACTGCTGCTGCTGGCACTCACAGAGCACGGCATGCCAGAAACCGTTTTAAGGTCTTTTACTCATTTAACTCACCTGGCACTATATCACACCTGTAAATTTCCATTTTACAGATAAGAAAACTGAGAGACAGAGAAGTTGAATGGCTTCCTCAAATTTATACAGCAAATAGAACAGGAATATGGTGGCCTTTGTTTGTAAGTACTACATCCAGCTTTTATCTGCATATCATTTTTCTTTCATTTGAATGACTTAAAGCTAGCACTTGATTGAGCATCTGGAAAATAGAAAGATTCCGAGGAATGATTCCCTGAGATCCAATCATTTAAAACAAGCCTTATAACATTATTTATAGACTATTAGAGACATGGTGACTGGTCAACCTGGTTTATTTGAACAAGTCCTGGCTTTTCTATCACCTCAAGCCTTGTCATTCTCTGAAGCACATTAGGTCACATAATAAATTATATAACTACCATAAATGGAAATAAAAATTACATTTTCAAGAATTGAGCACATTGTTATTTTGACCGCTGGAGTTACTTTTTTCTAGAAAAGGAAACTTTCTGTACTATAGCAAATTTCCAAATGGACCTCTTCTGACAGGAAGCTTGGAATTGAGGTAGTAGGTTATTTGGGGAATTAGATGCTTTATTTGCCCTGGTTTTGATGTAGTGAAGCTAGCTAAAGACACTGAGGGTTGCTTCTTTATTAGGTCCTCTAACAAGGGGTGGGTTGTCCAACACAGTGGAGGAAGTATCTTCATGACAGAGAACAGAGCTGGCCCCAGGATGAATGAGGGAAGAGCGGCCATGAAAGCAGATGTCATTCTTGAAATATACAGGAAATTGGAGAAAAGGAATTTGAAACCTCCTGTAAATGGTTGGGATTCAGTACAAAATGCAAGAAGTTTAGGGAAAAATATTAAGAAAAAGAGCAGTCAGAGGAGAGAAATGAGGGAGTCATTGGTTCACAGGATTTATGGCAACAGAGGGAAAGGAGAGGGCGATTGTGAAGGAACAGGAAACCAGACATAGGGACATCTGCAAAAATGTATGTGCTGCATTTACACCATTAAATTGGATTAATGTTCCCTGAGTACAACGTCAGGCAGAAAACCCAAACAAAAATTAAGGTGCAGAATTTGATAAAAATGCTCATTAATAGAATCACAAAAGGTAAATAATATAAGCAAAGGGGCTGGAGATCATCAACTTTACCACCAGGTGAAATTTACTAATAGATTTTCTCACTTTTGTGTTTTCTATCTCTCTTGAACAAACTTTTAATTTATAATGGGTAAAAAACTCTGGAGGGTTTAGATTAAGTATTAAAATTTTCATAGAGTACTTTAAATCACTCATTCTTTTTTATGAATTTATTGATTGTGTTAGAAGATTTTAGATACACATCATGATCACAGTCAACATTGAAAATTTGTACCAGTACATGACAAGACTTAATTCTCATTTTTTTTCTATTCTTCTGACCACCCTACAACCTTCTGCCCTATATATATGTATATATATGTGTATGTATATATATACATATATATGTATGTATATGTATGCATATATATGTATGTATATGTATGCATATATATAAGCTTTGTTTCCTTTTTACCATCACATTTTCCCCATTATATACCCCTAACCCCTTTACCATTTGAATATTTTCTATTTCATAGTATCTATCATACACTCTAGAACTTATTTCTATCTTTAGTTTCTCATACCAGAGAAAATGTATGTTATTTATACATCTGTGACTTATTTATTTCACTTATGAGTATGTCCTCAAGGTATGTCCATTTAAGTATAAATGACTCAAACTTATTCTTCATTGCAGAGTAATACACCATTTTATTAAAACACACACACACATTTTCTTTATCCTGTCTACAGTTGATAGGCATTTGGCTTGTTTCCAAGACTTAGCTATCACAAACTGAGCTGCTAGAACATAGGTGCCCGTATGTTGCTGTGATATGTTCTTGGACTGTCTTTGTTGCTCAATATCTCCCACTCTTCTGACACTATCACCACCCCAATCAAGTTGATCATTATCATGCTAGTTATAAATAGCAGAGGATGAGGGAAGATTAGAACTTTCAATGACTTACAAGGAAGTGAATTCCTAAGGCTGCCAGAACGAGAGAAAAGGGAGTCACAGAAGACACAGGACAGGAAACAACTGCAAGGAAATGTGTCACTGTGCTGTCTGGGTATTGACTCAAGCTGTGTCAAGACATGATGTATGGGAAAGCCAGGGCTTGGAACAGTCCACTGGAGCAAATTTATCTAGTATACTATTCTATTGTTTGCCACATGATTCTCAACTTCTCTCTGTTTGGAGACTGTACCACTTGTTCCTTTGGAAGTCCGTGGATATGTGCAGTTCCACCTAGTCCAGAATCAATCAAAGGACTCAAGACTCCAGATTGAATATATAGTAAACTATTTCAGGCACCAGGATCTGGGAGTCACAGGAAGTATATGACCTTTATCAGATGAAGTGGAGAACCATGTAAGATCTAGAAGACAAATGAAGATGGAAGAATAGGAGCAAGCATTTTAGGTCTCCAAGGTACCACAACATTCTCTGTAGATTCTACCATACTGCACAGTGTTTTCTTACATATTTTCTGCTTCTTCCAGATCTGTAATCTTAAAAGAGCAATGAATCTGATTTTTTTTGAATCATTTATTGGTACATTTTACATGTAGCTCACAATCACATACAATATTGGGAAATTTGTACCAGTATATGACACAAGTTAATTCTCATTTTTACCCACATCTCTACCCACCCCTCCCCCCTCCTTATATACATGCTCTTTTATTTTCTTTCAAAATCATATTTATTCCTTACCCTCATTATATTCCCGCACCAAATTCCCTTTGTAAATTGCCTATTTTACAAAAACTATCATACATTGTAGAACTCATTTACATCTACAGGTTCCTGGGTAGGGAGAACCAACATCATCAAAATGGCTATACTTCCACAACTACTATACAGATTCAATGTAATTCCAATTGAAATTCCAACACTATACTTCACAGAGCTAGAGAAAATAATCCAAAAATTCATCTGGAACCACAAGAGACCTAGAATAGCATAAGCAATTCTAAGCAACCAGGACATAGCAGGGGATATTACAATCCCCAACTTAAAACTGTACTATAAATCCACTGTGATTAAAAACTGCATGGTACTGGTAACAGACCCGAGGACCAGTGGAATAGATTAGAAGACCCAGAAACAACCCCGGATACACTAAACCACCTTATCTTTGACAAAGGAGTCAAACATCCTCAATGGAGGAACGACACCCTCTTTAACAAATGGTGCTGGGAAAACTGGGCTTTAACCTACCAAAACTAAAGCCAGACCTATCTCTTTCACAGTGTAAAAAACTAAATTCACAATGGATTCGAGACTTAAACATTAAAACAGAAACACTAAACCTGGTGCAAAGCAGGTTAGGTAAAACGCTTGGAGACATTGGCTTAGCCAGAGACTTCATGAATAAAAACTCTATAGTACAAGAACTAGCAGAAAGAATTAGCAGATGGGATCTTATCCTACTAAAAGGCTTCTGCACAGCAAAAGAAACCATTGGCACCACTAAAAGACAACCAACAACATTGGGAAAAAGTCTTTACTAGCTGTTTGCCAAAGGACTATTATCTACAGTATATAAAGAACTTAAACAAATCAGTCCCTACAAGTTTAAAGACCTAATTAAAAAATGGGCATCTGAAATGAACAGACACTTCTGAGAGGCAGAAGTAAAAGCACCAGGAAGCATATGAAGGAATGTTCAACATCATCGGTCATTCGGGAGATGCAGATGAAAACAACAGTGAGATTTCACACATTCAGCCATACAAAGAATGGCTCCTATTGCAGAATCTGATTGTTTTTAACTTGTAGTCATAATTCAACATCTCTTTCTTAAAAAATTGAGTTCATTGGTACATTTTAAGTATACATTATAATCACAGAATTCATTGAAAATTTGTACCTGTACATGATATATGTTGATTCTTATATTTCCTATTCCCCTGCCCGCCCTTTAACCACCCCCTTCCCTATATACCTAAGTTTTCTTCCCATTTTTTTCTTCTTACCTTCAAAATTTTTCTTTCCTTTATTTTTTCCCCTGCTCCCTGCCAGTTCCCCTTCCCCTTTGAATATTTATTCCTATTTTGCTAATACCTATTACATTCTGGACCTTATTTACACTTTTAATTTCTCACTCTAGAGAAATAATATGGTATTTGTGCATGTGTATCTTACTTATTTCACTATGAGTATTGTACAACATCTGGAACATAGGTATACATAGTTCGTGAAAGTATACATAGTATACTTTGGGTATACATAGTTCATAGGTATACATAGTTCATGAAAGTTTATTGCATGAAAGGGTAAAGATATATATCATCTTTCTCAATTTCAGAACCCCAATCTCCATAATAAATTATCTAAATCTTATGACATTGACTCTGTCATCAGAAGTTCACAGCTACAACAATACCCACTGATCGTCCACAGTCCTTTTGATGATTAAGTTATGTTAAAAAGAATCATCCATGGTTTCTCAGTAGTCAAACTAAGCTCTCAATTTAGACTCATAAGCTATATCTAAGGCCTAAAACTAAGCTTCTGTATCATGCTCTACTAAGAAATTATCTGTCTTCTTTCAATTTAATCACATATAGTATTTTAAAATTTTGTGCTAATTCACCTGTGATGCAAAGGACCTCTAGAACGTATGATAGATTTTGTAGAATAGGAAATATGCAAAGGGAATTTGGTGTGGCAATGTAATAAGGGGAAGGAATAAATATAATTCAGAAAAAAATAAAAGAGTATGTATATAGGGGGTGAGGAGCGGGTGGGTAGGTAGGGATGTGGGTAAAAATGAGAATTGACCTGTGTCACATATTGGTACAAATTCCCCAATGTTGTGTATGATTATGAGCTGTGTATATAATGTATCAATATAAAATTCAATTAAAAATTTGTGCTAATTGCCGGGCGTGGTGGCTCACACCTGTCATCCCAGCACTCGGGAGGCAGAGACAGGAGGATTGCTGAGTTTGAGGCTTGCCTGGGCTACATAGTGAGCTCAGAGCTAGCCTGAACTACAAAGTGAGACCCTGTCTCAAAAAAAAAAAATTGTGCTAATTATAACAACTGTTATTTTTAAATGAATTTATTGTTTTAAACTAACTTTGTATTGTTTTTCAGTTTAGATAAGCATTCTTTGACAAAATAAACAAAAGTTAAATAGTTTGGCCAGGGATACAGAGGCAGAGATAGAAGCTTTATATTTATTAATTAGTATCTTTTTTACAAAAGCAAACTCTGCAGCAGATAAAGAGGAATACAACAAAATACTGTACCTGATACTTATTACAGTACTTCAGTGACAATCCGTGCAGCCCTATATTGAAATACCGAGGAGAAATAATATATTTAGGAAATAATAATGACAAGGCTGGAGATAACTATGTAAAGGAACTGATTTAAAGGAAAACTGACCCATATAGAGGAAAAAAATGTGTAAGATAGAAAGTAAAAATATCATTCAATAGCCGGGCGTGGTGGCTCACGCCTGTCATCCCAGCACTCGGGAGGCAGAGACAGGAGGATTGCTGAGTTCGAGGCTTGCCTGGGCAACATAGTGAGCTCAGGGCCAGCCTGAACTACAAAGGGAGACCCTATCTCAAAAAAAAATATCATTCAATAATGATTTGTGCTTCATGAAATATTTTAACATAAAAGCCCACAATGTCATCTTTGTAGTTTTTCTATGTAAACACAGACCTTAAAATTACCTTTTACAGTATATAGGGAATAAATACTGACCCATGAACAAACTACTGGGTTTGTTCAACAACCCGGACATCTGAGGTAGAATTTGAAAGCAAGTACTTGCTATATATCTGAAATGATACCACCATTTACAGATATTTATTACAGAAATTTATATACCCAGAAAAAAAGAGCAACATTAAGATATAAACAAAAGAAAGGCAAATCTTTGCTGCAGAAAAATATATTCAGAAGTAGTAGCTGCTTGCTAGAATGGTTTTTATACCGAACAAAGTTTTAAGGAAAGTGATGATAGGCTTTCTCGTTATGATATATGTGTCTCATGTATACTTAGAAATTTGCCTCTTTTTCTATTCTGAGCACAGTGTCTTTCCAGCACTGTAATAAACCATGTCGTGCATCACTCTGTGGAATTGTGTGTGTGGCAAGCATGTTATCAACTTCCATGGTCCAACTTCTCTTATCAATGCACATTAATTCTCATGTTATTTGACGAAAAAACTGAAGTGTCCAAGATCTTTGCTTTTTCTTTCTGTAAAATAAAATATCCACTGGCAAATAAATGAACTCCAAATTCAGGCAAAGTTTTCTCGAGTTTTAGACTATTAGCATGTAGTCACAGTGACACTTTGTGTCACTGCTGGGGAATGCACTCTAGTCACGTCGGGTGAATGAACGCCACAGTGCGTGGTGCCAGGAATGTCACGGCTGCCATCCTTGGGAGACACAAGTCAGAAAATGAGAAACAGAGTGACTCAGAATGAAGTGTGCAAACTCAGGCTGACTAGAACAGTACAAAATGATATGTTAATAACACATGACTGGCATCCTTACAAATTCACTAGCATTCTTTGTTTTATATTGTCCAAGTATAAACTTTACTTTTAGTTGACTCACCTAAAGATCTTCGCATCTGAAGTATTATATTTGTGATGTGCTTAAAGTCGGTCATCTAGTACTTAATGTCATGGTCAAATATCAGATGAGGTAGATATTGTTACCCTCCCTTATAGATAAGGCAGCTAAACAGCACAATATATATGGCAACATGACTTGTTAGAAGTTTGAAAAAATCACAGTATAGTATGAGAATAATTGAGAAAGAGGAAGTCAGGAATTGCGGACAACCTACCGAAGTCTGCCCCGCCCTGCGGGATCAACTCCTGGGAGGGACAAGAGAGATGGCCAAAATATCTCTTTCAAAACATCAGTTTTGCATTTTTAAAAGAATTAAATTAATATATGAAGAATTTATCTTGACAAAAATGCAGAGGCTTGTTACATAGAGAAGAAATACTGCAAAAGTTTGAGACAATTGCTGGAAAACACTGAGAAGACTGAAGTAAGCTAAATTTGAAGTTGCAGTTTAAACACGGGTCGATTTTAATTTCAGGGATTGGGTAGGATGGGCAACAGGGAGAGGAAGATGAGTAAAATTCCCTAAGAAAATTCCCAGAGACGTAGATCTGCTTTAATCCAAACACTTTGTGAAGTCTTGGTCTCCAGACATCTTCTAAGCAGCCTGATCCAAGGAGTCAGATTATCGAAACGTGCTCTGTAAGGAGATAGTCTCATGAATAGAGGCATGAGAGAACTGTGGCCGAATTTATGACTCCATGACCCCAAATTACAGATGATCAGGTGGACTCAGAGTGACTTTGGTCCGCACTTTCTTCCTGTTTTCACCATAGGTAGCCTTTCAGTGTGTGCACTGCACCTTGACCAGAGGAAGGTGGCCTCTTACTGAAATGTAAGAGTTGCCTACAATAAATGTTATCTATAGCTATCTGTCTATATCTATCTATATCTATATCTGTCTATAGATAGATAGATAGATAGACAGACAGATATCTATATCTATATCTATATATCTGGCCTCACAGGTACTGGGTGGATGTCACTGTCTTTTGGAAATGAGACGAGTTCAGTCTGAACCATAAGGCAGAACTTAGAGTTCTGGAATAATTCAGACTTCAGTGCCAGCATCAGTGCAGGCCATGACAGTGCCAATTAATTTAAGCTAAACCCTGTGTGGTATGCCATTCAATCACATTAGACCTATGGTAAGGTTTAGAAAATGCAGTTATGTTTATATTAGCATATGCTCCCCTACCCGTGCAATGGCAGGGAACCTAATTGATATGTGAAAGTGCTTTGGATAAAATAGGTGTGCAGGAGAGGGGACTGGGAGGGAGGAAGGGGACATAATTCTCTGGCTGACATTCTCTGCTCTTCACACCTTCAGAGCCAGAGATTCCAATCTTCACGGATGTGATGAATTGTTATTTTCCTCATGTGGGATTTAGTTTTCTCCTTCTTGTCCCATCATCTTTGCAAATCTGCTTCCCTCATAGCAGGGATCTGAGGGTTAATCATTTATTTAGTGTGTAGAAAAGTACTTTGGGCATCTCAGAAGAAATGTCTTATGTAGAGGATAAATAATAAAACAATAACTAGCTAGTGAACTGTAGTTAGTGTGCATCTTTCATTTCAGGTCCTGCATGGACCATATCTGTTCTTTATCCATGGGTGGGTAAGGTGAATTACTGAAGTAACACACATACATTATTTCTGGCTCACAAAATAAGTCTGTTGTTGGATAACAACAGGAGAAGATAAACCGAAATGTAAGAGTTTCCTATGATAAATGTTATTATGTATCTAATGTACCAACAAATGTTTTGATTTTAAAACAAAATGCAAGATCCCTAACCTTTTATTATGTAAGAAAATCTTTCTAGGTCTTCACAGGGGATTGATGCTACAGAGGTGAGCTGTTCAGGGTATGTTCCTGCTTTAGGAGTCCTGTCCCCTCCTACTCTATATTTGAATATGCATCAGTGGCCTGCTCTTAAAAGATAAAATGTAAGCTCCTTTCTCCTTCAATGGATCTGAGGTAAACATCAGTACATAATCATAAATGTAAATTTACAATCAAAAAAGATATTTGCAGCCTACACAGACCATACAAAACTGAAAAGCTCACTGTTCTCTTCCCTATCACATGCTTATGAACATTACCTCCTTTCGTCTTTCTGAGCAGGAAAGCCAGTTATAGAGCCCTATAATTATACAAAGCAGACAGAATCCGTCATGGAGGCCAGTCAGATATCGAAGATCAGTGTGGAAGCTTAGGAGGCCCCTACACTCAAGCTGTCGTGTGATTCTCTAGAGCCAAACCCTGTGACTCCTTGGGTCCGTTCACAGGACAGAAAACTAGTACAAACAGGGCCGCCACTCATCACTCTTTTGCTGGAGGGGCCTCTGTGAAGCTGCAAGTACTGAGAGGAAATTATTCACATTCTTGGAGGTGTTAGTTCAGTTTTACAGCCTTGTGCTTAATTTACTGCCACTGGACAAGTGGCTTTTTGATAGAAGGACGACAGAGAGAGAGAGAGAAAAAAGGGAAGGTAATTTTGGGAGCAGAGTCAATTTTAGAAAGTAACTAGAAAGCCTAGTTCTCTTGAGTTTGTTCTGCTGTAACTAGACTCTCACCCCGCGGGCGGTGGCAGGGCAAGTGTGAGGACTCCGGAGCAGCGGTAGGACCCAGAGATCAGGGGGCGGCTTTCCCTCCAAGTGCCCCACCTCTTTCGTCCACACAAGGAAGTGCTGCTTCTCTGCTTCCGTAATGGCATTTTCTAAGTTTTTGCTGAACTCTGTCCCTACATTTTACCACCTTTCTCTGGCCTCCTGTTCTGCAGGAAAAGCCAGGAAGCCAGTAGCCAGGGAACGAAAGAGAGCCCCAACTCCAGAGTCCCTGGAACAGGACCCTTCTGTGCCGGTCGGCCCTCGCCACCTGCCAGCTGCTGGGTAACCAGGCAGGACACTGGTGAGGCAAGGGGGGCAGGGGGGAGCCCCCCTGCAGGAGGCTTTGAGAGGCACCCGAGCTGGGGCGGCAAAGGGCTGAGGACAGACTGCTGCGGCCAGGCCTCTGGAGTGCTTCGGTGACCGAGGGAAGGGGGACAGCGGTGAGCCTTGTCTCCTTCTGCGCCTGGCAAAGTGCTGCTGCATGTTCCCCGGAACTCAGAAAAGAAACATCTCCTCAGCTCCCGTGGTCGGTCACCTCCGACCGCAGCCTTTGCCCCTCCAACATGGCGGAGCTCGAGTGTGCACTGTAGGCAGCTTTTCCTGGCCTAGAACGCTTGCTGACCTCCTCCTGTCACCTCCCCCTTTCTCAGACCTGTTCTCCTCCACATGCTTTGGTCATCCACAAAATCACTGGATTTGATTCCCTCCCAAGACATAAAATTATTAATTCTGTCCTTCCTTCTTAGAGAGCGAAGACGGCAGCTCACCGTTCAATAGATTAAGTAAATGTGTATTTGAGGTGTGGGGGGGTTAACATTTGTCAGTGGGAGAAATCAATAATCCAAATATTAGCAGGCCTCATATCCTCTTAATAGCCTCGTGTTCAATACTCCTTACTCCAGAAAAATTTTCATTTCCTTTGGTAAGAAATCTCTATGTGTAAGGAGTATAGATCCTGGCCCTGAGGCCAAGGCTACATGAATCTCTAGTCTAAATAGTTAGTAGTTGTACAAAGTAAACTATCTAATTCTCAATATTGAAAAATATTGGTTATTAATAGTGTCATTAACATTTTGTCATCAAACATGGTTGCTTATTTATTCATTTTATCATTTAAAGCACTGTTTTATGAATAAGCAATTATAATATTTTATTACAATGTATTGTCCAGCTTTTTCACTCATATTCATTCCAGTATCATTTTGAGACCAGAGTCTCCAGGAAAAATGCATCAAAACTTCATTAACATGTAAAAAGGAAAAGACTTGTTTTTGGTTCTCTGCCCACAGTCTTTCAATCCCAGCACCAACTTAATGAATGAATATGTGAAATCAGATTGCATAAACTCTAAGGATAGTTCTAATAGAATTGGTCATCGGTTCCTTTAACTTGCTGTCAGTACTTTGGGGTTTTAGTGGAGTATATTGGACCACTGGTTCAATGAACCCCTAGTTTCTGAATGACATTTCACAATCATCAAAGTGCTTCCATAGAACTCTGTTAGGTAGATAGGACATGTAAGTAAAGCAATTATAAACACACTTATTCTACAGTTGAGGAAACTGAGGTTCTCACATGAAAGGACAGATGGACTACACAAAAAGTAGATGTCGCCTGTCCTAAATTATTTTGAACATCATTCAGATATCTTTCCCTCCCTTCCTCCATTTTCACTTACTCTATCTTCTTCCTTCTTCCTCTTTTTCCTTTCTTTTCGTCAGTAATGAGCACTGTTTGAAATAACTATTTTTGTCATTATTGAAAAATAAGGAACATTTTCACATCTTGACCTACTTAGATCCTGGATTTCACTTATTTCTAGCTCTCTTCCTGTCCTCAAACTGGTCTTTCTTCTCTCTAAAGAACGTGACTCTAATCAGTTAGGACTTCAGCTCTTGTTCCTTTTTCCCCAGTGAGGCCTGAAGATTCTGACCATAAATTTGAAACTAAGTTTAGGGAACAATGATAAGACAGTAGATTTCTTTACCAGAACTAATAGGCATTCCCAGGCAATTCCTTCCGTATTTTTGCACAGCGAATACTGTTCATAAATAATGTCAGAAGTGGGCCTTCGCTCCTTTAGTAAGGTGGTCATTTAATGTAAGTAAATCCACATTAAATATTGAAGATCAGAAAAAAGCAGCCTCTTCAAAGAGGTCACATTTAAGTGAAGAAAAAAAAAAAAAAACAACAATGTAGGGGAGGAGGCCAGGCTGGTGCTGGGCGGCACAGAGTTAATGGCTTATAGAGAGCATATACATGTTTTTTAAAGATGTTTTATTGCTTACAAAAGGAAGTAGTCTTGAGAGACTGGCTACATAAACTGGCTCTAGCCAGCTGCGGCTGTCGGACTAGGAAGGATCCTGTTCAATTAGTGTTGTAAAATGAAATACTTCGTAGAGGAAATAAACACGATGTGAGCTAAGATTCATGCTTTCAAATATACGCAAGGTTTGAATTTTTAATTAGAGCTGCTAATTACAGTCATCAGAAAGCAGAACAGAATAGATTTTACCTTACATTTAGCAGACAAGCCTTCAACCCCAGTGTATTTTTCAATTTCATTAATATTTTATGAAAATGGCCCTTGCAGCTTCAGCCTATTCCAGTCTCCCACAAAACTGCCCCACATTATGGATGCCAATGCCTCTAAGCCATGTACATTAGTGTGATGACAAAATGCAAAGCAGCGTCTTGTCAACCATTGCATCAATTGATTCTATTAGATAGTGTAAAAACAGTTGGGTGTGAGTTATAATCTCACTGACACTAATGATGAAGCAAGACACTGGCTGAGAACAGCCATCAGCTAGATGCCAGAAATTAATGGTTCTAATATTTTTGAACAAATTAACCTTAATGAACTGGCCATGCAAATACTATATTATCTACAGATAAGTCAGTTAGTAGGACAATGCTGTTCCACATAAGCATGATAAACATAACTATGGAAATTAAACAAACACAAAATCTATGCATAGATGTTTCATATAATAATCCATCTCCAGTGCCTTTTGGACCTAATATAGAGTTAGCTATACCTAGTCACTTCTCCAATTACAATGTAATCACTAGTGATTATTTGCTCAGAGTGTTGGTAATATATTACTACCATCAGTAAAACATTCCCCTCAAACTAGGAGAGTAACTTAAAAATAAAATTATATGTTTAATGTTTGAAGGACTTTCCTAAAATTAAAATGGATCTTTGTAAAAGTATCACTTTTTTCTGAAATTATGAAGAACATCACCTTTCATTTGTACTTGATTATCTTTTTTGTTAGGCTTAGAACTTTCTGAGTAGTTTTCATAAAATAAATAATGCCTACAGTATTCCTTAGAGTAAATCATAAGTTTGCCCTCTCTAAAAACATTGGGAAACTGAATGCTCATGGGATAGTTTTGAAAAGTAAAATATAGTTATAGCAATTTTGTTAATAATTGCTGCAAAATGCTACCAACTATACAATCACTTTTTTAAACTAACTCTTAGACTCTACAGTTCTTAAGGTGCCAAAGTTATCTGCAATATATTTGAAAGATAACTCAGCGGGCTATGCCACTTAAAACACCCTACAATGAATTTAGCTGTAGCTCAATGAGTCTTAACTGGCATTTAACCAGTGGTTTTGCTCAGGTCATTTCTTATTTTTCCTTCACATATTGCTATCTGAGTTTTCTTGTTTCCTACCAAATATTGCAATTGTGTAACCACTTTTTTCATTACAAAAGAACCCTCCTTTTTTTTGTTTTTGTTGATGTTATTTTGTCCCCGCTCAAATCTGTGGTCCCAAACCCTAGAAACCCATTCACAAATACTGCCCTGAACCCAAATAGCTAATTTAAAGGAGAGGAAACAACAGCAAGGCACTTGCCAAGAACAGTTTGTTGACTTAGCTTTGACTTGCTTTCCTGGGAAGGAAGAAAACAGAATTTTCAATGTGAACTGTCAGCCCTCGTTATGACAGAAGCTCACTAGTGAGGGTTCCACAGCCTCCTTCCATTGGCAGAGAAAAGCAAAGAAACCTTCCAAACAGAATTCTTTCAAGCTTCCTCTACAACTCCACTTAAATAATTTACTTTTTATTTTTTTCCTCAGACTATGCTTTTTAAAGTTGGTTGACATGTGCGTTGACAAGCATGCTTCACTGCACAAGATGACTCGTGTATTTGGAAAGGGAAAAACATCACAAAATTCTTCCAGTCCTCAGCACAAGAGAACTACCATGCTGTAGTTACTTGGGGAAATACCATTAACCTGTACTCTGTCTCAGCCAAGGAGACTAAATATAAATTCATATAAGCAAAATAGCTAGTTCTATGAGAAAGGTTGTTTACAAGTTTAAAAACCATTCCGGTGGATGTGCGTCTAATTCAGAAAATTCAAGCTGGTCATAGAGCTGTTCGATTAAGGCAGAGAGACCATAAATCTGTACATTAGAATACACTACATTAACTTATTTAATCTGAGAAAATTTAGTTCTAAAATTCATCCTTTTAAAGTTCTGATGGTAACCGAGGGTAGTCATGGATGAGTAAAATGATGTGGAAATAATGACTTAAGTGTAGCGACTGGTTTCCAAGAGCTTTGGCTTCACACTTCAATATTTATGATGATACTCAGTGACTAAAGCAGAAGATGGAAAAACAACAGGGCTATTTGGTCATTCATCTGCATTGAGATTATAAATGGAACGATTGACCTATACTTTCCACCCATGTTCAAAAGATGCTTCTCTACTTATCCTAGTGTAAAAATATTAAAATCAACTTCTTTACACAAGTGAACCATTTATGAATTGTTTCAAGCAAGATTGTATTTTATGAATCACAATAAAATATTCTTCCAATAAATAATTATTTCTTGCCCTCAAGACCCTATAATCTTTTTTATGTAATATCTTTAAAAATGGTCCATACGATTCTACCTGTTACGCAATTTTGTATTATATGGAATATGTTTTATACAATGCCGTGCTATTTGGTATCTTTAAATTTCTCCTCCATACCCTCTTCATCCTTTCTAAATCTTGACAGCTGTTCCAAAGTGGAAAGAATACCTGATATAAAGGGTGTTATTTGGCTACAGGTGTTTGACATCAATCACTTCTACCTAAAAAGTCTTCATCATTGAAATGGAACGTGCTACTTTATTACTAGTTGCACAATTGTCTAGAATTAATTGCTCTGAAATGAATTTTAACTTATAATAAAAATGTACCTATTGGGCTGGAGATTTAGCTCAGTGGTTCTGGCGCCTGCTTCGCAAGCGCAAGGCCCTGAGTTCGATCCTGGAAACCACAAACAATGCTGGGCATGGTGACTCACGTCCACCAGCCATCAATACCACATACCACAGTGCCAGGCATGGTGGCTCACACCTGTCATCCCAGCACTCAGGAGGCAGAGACAGGAGGATTGCTGAATTCGAGGTTTGCCTGGGCTACATAGTGAGCTCAGGGCCAATCTGAACTACAAAGTGAGACCCTGTTTCAAAAAAAAAAAAAAAAAAAGTACCTATTTTAAGATTATAGTAAATAATGAATTTAGGTAACCCTAATTTTTCCTAATAGCCTATAAAGCATTTTATATTGATAGCAACAGATTTGCTGTCAGTGAATATTTTGGAATGTAGAAACAAATAATTAGTGAACAATTTTTGATAGGGTGGTTATCCAAATAAAACATACTCTGGAATTCAGATGATTTAGAATTTTATATATGCTGGTGTCCAGCATTCCATTCACCTATTAATATACACTTCAAAAAAATTAAAACTTTGGTGATTTATAATGTCCACCTATGCAATGAGAGATAATTTTATATGTATTTTAATATTCCTTTATTTTTGTATTCATTTACCCATTCTGTCTTCTATTCCAATAGCATGTATGAACTGGCCATCTTACCCTACATGTCTCTTGAGAAGCTGAACTATGACCAGTCCTGAATGGAGATGTGCTATGATTGAAAAATAAACACAAAAATTTCCATTAATGAAAAATTTAAACATTATATGTTGGAATGATAATTTTAGATTTACTGTGTTGAATAAAATGTTTCTAAAATTAATTGTACCTTCTCCTTTTCTTTTTTTTGAGACAAGGTCTCACTTTGTAGTTCAGGTTGGCCCTGAGCTCACTATGTAGCCCAGGCAAGCCTCAAACTCAGCAATCCTCCTGCCTCTGCCTCCCAAGTGGTAGGATTACAGGCATGAGCCACCACATCCGGCACTGTGGTATGTGGTACTGATGGCTGGTGGGCGTAAGCCACCACACCCAGCAATGTATGTGGTTACCGGGATCGAACTCAGGACCTGGCGCTTGTGAGGCATGCGCCGGAACCACTTCTGTGGCCCCCCTTCTCCTTTTTATATGTAACTAGTAGAAAATATAAATTATGTATGTGACTCACACTCTTTTCTATTGGACAGTACTAAACTTCAACATATTAAGCTCTAGGGATTCTAAGATGAAAATGACAGAGCTCTAGCATTCAAAGAGCTCACCTTAGTGGTTACATAAAAGGTCTGAAGTAAAGCTTCCAACATTTTATTTTCCACTGGCTTGATATTTAAAGTTATTTTTTATTCCTCTTTCTATTAATTCAGTATTTGCAATATGTAAAAGCTATTGAACACTTAAACTGTGCTATAAAATCTCTGTTTTTTCTCAGATTACCTAGTGCTAGGTTTGGATCATCTGAATCTTAAGTCAAGTTAGCCTGGAATATTAAACTTTTACTTAGGGTGGAGCCTTAGTCACCTTTAGGAGAGCCTGAGCCTGCTGTCAGACTCCGCGAATGGGTAAGAGAAGCTGCTTTCCTGTCAGTCAACACCAAGCTTTGCTTAGGATAAGGTGTACTTGGTTGTCAGGACAAGAGCTTTTCCCATCTGAAGATGTGATGTTGACCTCAATCGCAAGAAGTGAAATGTGCCATGTTTGGAAGAGGTACATCAGAGGGAGAGCTCTTGTTCCTTGAAAGCAAGGGCAACTCCGTCATATCCTATGATGGCATTATTAGACCACAGTTATTATTTTCCTGAAGGTTGAATAGCAGTTTAGCTTTACGAACAGGTTTATTTCTGTCATGGCCAAAAGCTTTCCTTCTTTTCCAACAAAATAATCCAAGTATTACAAGCATATCTTTCCTTCTTGCACATCTTCCTCAGGACAGTTTTATTAAAATCAATTAATTCATGCTCCTACGTGTACAAAACATAATTTGAAAGAGAGGTAAAAGGGACTTTTGACATTCCAACAATGGCATTTTCCTTATGACAGCTCAAAAATGTTTTGCCTGTAGGGGGAAAAAGGAGGAGTCTGTGATTTCCCAGTCATTAAGTCAAATGCAGCCTTGTTAGGATGGACAAAGGCATTCACTCAGTGTTTTACCCTCTGGTCTAGGCTCCCTGCTTACTTTCTCATTGGATAATGGCGGAGGCTGACTGACAAGTATGTCACAGGCCACAGGGCCAGCTCTTTGTGATGGCTCTGTAAACACAGTTGTTCACCTTCAGTGGGGTTAGACACTTCATGGCTCACCTTAGCACCTCAGAATGGCTTCGATTCTTACATATGTCCCTTCACGACTGATTGAGATCTTCCAAACACGAGGCTACTGACTGCAAACACTTTGCAATGTACTTATTAAGACTGATTCTTATAATAGTAACCAGAAGAAGAAATTATACACTATTTATGCTGTGTCACATTTTAGTGAATTCAATCTCTTTGAAGAAATTTTATCACACTGGTGGATATGATGGTATTCCATTGCTCAAAATGTTTTTTTTAAATCTAAATGTCTCGATGTTAGTTGTATAAAATTTAAATATATCTTTATTGTATTGTTACAACAAAGAATGATCAAGACATCTACCTTACAAAAACAGGTAAAACAAAGTACTAGCTTGAAGATTTAGTTAAAACATTCAAAAGCCTTTTCAAGTAGCTGTTATATTTCAGAGGGAAAAATTGTTTTAGGAAAACTGAGCACCTAGAAATTTTACAAGTGATTTCAAATCAAAGCCAACTTCTGATTGAAGATCGTTTTGATCAAATTGTAAAGGAGAAAAATAAATGTTTCTTATATATGTATTAAAATGTATGGGTTGCATGAAAGTCACATATGATGACATCTTGGACACATTTTACCATTTTAGTAAACCTGCATTTGTGTAAGAGCACTTTAGCCATTTGAACAATTAGTGAAATATGAAGATAGTAAGGTGAGGTTTAAAATCATCATGTAAAACACCATATTATTTAGGTAGATAACAGGAGCAAAATTCTAGTAACTTAATTATAACTATTAAAACTTAATTAGAAAATAATTTAAATAGTTAATTACTTGAATTCTCAAGCACTTACTATTGTTGTCAGTGGGTACATTAAGAATGAATCACTAATATTTTCTGTTAATACATAGTTAATTAATGATTAAACAGTGTTTTACTATTCACTCATTAATGATTTATTATAGTTACTTAAACAGCTTCTCAGATTGGACTACCTTAAATACACATCTTAAGATTACTTTCCAGGCTTACCTTCTTTCTACTGCATTGGTTAGTACTTTTGCATTGTATTATTCTGATCTTTTAAGTATGAATATCAAATATCTTGATTACCTGGTCAGTAAGAGTTAATTCATTGACTTGTATGAATTTTTCTAGCAGAGTTGAGCTGAATATGAGAACAAGAATAAATTTTTTAATGTTAGTTCAACTTTGTTTTCTTCCTCCTGAATGATAGTCTCTACAGTACAAGTGGAAAAGGGACTATGGAACAAAGAACTAACCAACCAAACTAGTGACCCATCTTCTGTCAAATTCCTCTTTCCTCTTGTCTTCCCCTCCCTTCACTCTTTTTGTTTTGTTTTGTTTTGTTTTTTGATACAGGGTCTTGCTTTGTAGTTCAGGCTGGCTCTGAGCTCACTATGTAGCCCAGGCAAGCCTCGAACTCAGCAATCCTCCTGTCTCTGCCTCCTGAGTGCTGGGATGACAGGCGTGAGCCACCACGCCTGCCCCTCCCTTCACTCTTGGAAAGAATCCAGTCAGGGCTTTGTATCTGTTACCAACAACTCTACCACATAGCTATACCCACAATCCATAACCATTTTAAGCTTCCCTTCCTATTCTAGTACCTAACCTAACCTCGAGTAGATTCTAACTCTGCCTGAGACTAACACACTCTGTGGGTTCATTTACCTGGGAGATATTTTCTCTTGGTGGCCAGCTGAGGAACTGCAGAATGCTTTTCTAGGTCTTACGGCCCAAGACTCAGGTAGAGCTAACCTGTGTATTTGCAGGTTTTCTGGTGGCAAGAGGGGTCTTGGGCCCCTCATTGTACATGGAGTTCATTTGGCAATGGCTCAGGCCATGAAATGTAACAGTGATGGAGCTTGTTCTTGCTGGGAACTGATTCTTTATCACAAATGTGCTTGTCATTGCTTCTGGATTTGCTTCGAGTCTCCCAGAATCCAATTATATCTTCTGATATGTGTCTGACAACCAGATTGAGGTGTTTTTCTCCCATTTTGAGAAACTACATGGAAACAGCTTCTGGGGTGTGACATTGCAATCTTCGTGCTTGTCTTTATGTATCTATTTGTCCCTATCAGGGGAGTCTGTAGCTGCTAGGAGACTGTGTCTAGTTGGTGTAGAAATGACAATAATGCTCTGGATAAGACTTTTCTTTTAGAAAACAATGACAAGCATGTGATGTAGGTAAACCTACTAAAATTAACTCTCTTTTCTCCTCCACATTTTTAAAAACAGACTTTTAAAATAAAGACTGTCAGGAGAAACATGTTTGTTTTGCTTCAGTTAGGGAAAGATGGAGAAATCTATGTCTCGCCACCATAGTGTTAGATGTACAGACAGGTCTTGGCAGTGGATGCCTGTATTCCTACATTATGAACAATTTTTGTAATTATTTGCTAATATTAATTCTAACAATGTCAATTCAAAAAGTTAAATTTCAAATTTAAATGCCAGTATGCTATGGAATTGTTTCTATTCTCCATGGAAATAAAACTGGTAAAGATAGAACTGAAGATGGCTGGAGAAGAGGAGAATCAGGTTAAAATGACTGATTATTGCTATTTATCAATCCCAGTCACAGAGGAGATTGGGCACTTTTAGGTTGATACAACCAGTCTCTCAATCACAATTTAAAAGTTAAATCCCATTTACATGTCTGGGTCAAAGACAGCAACCTTAGAATTATAAAATGCTGAAATGTAGATTTAATATATTGATTAATAAGAATTACATAATTAATAAGATAATAAAGAGTTTTTCTAGAATTAGTTAGGAAAGAGTCATATTATCTTTCAAATCAGAGTTAAGATTTTAAAGTCATTTTGATACCCATCCATTGTCAATGAAGTTCAGCCAGAAGTAACATTTTAAAAATTTATTTGCATTGTGTTAATTATCAACCTCCTATGGGACAGAAATTAAAATATTTCGAAACTTAATTCAAAAATGGGCATCTGAAATGAACAGACACTTCTCAGAGGCAGAAGTCAAAGCAGCCAAGAAGCACATGAAGAAATGTTCAACATCACTAGTCATTCAAGAGATGCAAATGAAAACAACACTGAGATTTCATCTCACTCTACAAAGAATGGCTGCTATCACAAAACCAACCAACAATAAATGCTGGTGTGTCTGAGGGGAGAAAGGAACCCTTCTCCACTGTTGGTGGGATTGCAGACTTGTGCAACCATTGTGGAGATCTGTGTGGAGATTTCTCAGAAAACTAGGACTAGGGGTCCCATTTGACCCTGCTATCCTCCTGCTAGGAATATACCCAAAGGAATTTAAAAAATCATATTGGAAAGACAGATGTACACCCTTGTTCATAGCAGCTCAGTTCGTCATAGCTCAATCTTGGAAACAACCCAAATGCCCATCAATGGGAGACTGGATAAAGATGTGGTTTTTTATATAAAATGGAGTATTATTCTTCCATAAAGAATGACAAGATTGATTCATTTATGTGCAAATGGAGACACCTGGAGGATATACTAACAAGTGAAATAAGTAGATCACAGGCAAATACTGGATCTTCTCTTTGACATGAATACCTGTAGATGCAAACGAGCTCTAGAAAGTATGACAGCTTTTATAGAGTGGGAAATTTCCATAGGAAATTTGGTGTGGGAATGTAATGAGGGGAAGGAATAACTATGATTTCAGAAAGAAAATAAAAGAGCATGTATATAGGGGGTGGGGAGTTTTGGGTGGGTAGGGATATGGGTAAAAATGAGAATTAACTTGTGTCATATACTGGTACAAATTCCCCGATGTTATATGTGATTGTGAGATGTATATAAATTGTACCAATAAACAATTCAATTAAAAAATATTTGGAAACTTAATGAAATATACTGAGGATGAGAAGAAGACTCCAAAAGAAGACAACTGATATTTCAGTGTTATGTAAATTATATACATGCTTATAGGAGAAAGCATTAATCTATGATACTCTTGGAAAATCAATTTAGAAATCTGTGACTACAACCATGGTTGTTTCCATTTTCTATCCACTACTTGAGTTATAAAATCAGTTTTCATTCATTTACTCATTCACCATTCACTGATTTTTTTTTTCCTCGGGTATCTGCTATGTGAATGGCACTGGGCTGATCAAGAACAAAACAGTTTAGAAATAGAACAGCTTAATGAGTACTTGATAATGTCATTCCTGGCTAATGACAACGTGACTTAGTAACATTAAATCAGTAAGTAAATAAATCAGTTCTGTTGCCAAATACCAGGAGCCAAATGTCTCTTTACATTATTATTTTTGTCCTAGCGATGATCTGCAATGAACCTGATAAGAATTAGTTCACATACTGGTGGGCACTGCACCCAAAGCAACTTCTGGTGCTTACACCTTTAACTGTCTTGGAGCTAGTCAAGTATAAGTCTTCCTACAATAAGTTCAAGGAGATGAAGTTCTACATCGTTCAAGAACAGAAATGTACCAGTGTCCAGAAGGGGGTGGGGTGGGATAACTACATATCTCTGCTAGAAACAATGAAATTCTGCCTCTGCTTTCACATATTCAGTGCATTTTCATGTTGCTACTTATAGAACCACTATATGCCCTGTGTAGAAGTCCTTCTCTTTGGGAAGAAACTGTCACTGAGGTTAAATCATGAACGAGTAACCAGTATGATAAAAAAGAAAAAGATAAAACAATATTTTGGTTAGATATCTTTTTGCCTTTAGTTTGAAGGAAAGTGTCTTTGTAACCACACAAGGTATCTTTGGGCCACATTACGTTTTCAAAACTAACCAGTACATGTGAATGGAGGAGGTTTAGCAACGTATGGCTGATTCAAATGCATAGGTTTAAAGGTTTTAAGTAACAGTAAGACATATATGAAGTGTTGAGTGCATATATTATTTAAGAAAAAATCCATAGGTTTTGTTATGTTTTCAAGGGCTCCATTTGCCCCAAATCAAGAATAAGTGCCTTAATAATCTTAATGGGAACACAATTATGTTTGTGCTGGTGTGTGTGTACCTTAATTCTGGCATTTAAAGTTTGTAACTAGATTATTTCCTACAAGAAAATAATCTGAAAATTGAGCTAAGATTTGCTGCTATGGTCTGATAAAGCTAGAGAGTAGAAAGTTGATTTTCACTACTTTCCATCATTCAAGTCCATCTCTACATTCTGCTCTGCCCTTGATTTGCAACCACAGCCAGAAAGTGTTTCCTATTGAGATAAAAGAAAGAAAGACAAAAAGAACTTTCTGACAAGCTGATAGGCTCTATAACCTCAAATAATGTTTTTGACTTTGTATGTGTATTTGCCACAGACTGTTATACAATGCCCTAAGCCTTAGACCAATTGAAGCTAGAAAGAATAACTGACTCTGAAAGAGTTTCCCTCTTGAAGTTAGAAGAAAATAACTTAAATATGTCTACACCTCTCAATTATGGATAATTGGAGTTTGTTCTCCTATTAACATATTTGAGTAACCATATACTTTCTACCCGAAACTCAGTACAGTAATGCATTATTCTATCCCAAAAGCACCATCTGTCACCTTCTACCTTCCTAAGAAAGATAGCAGATGTCTGAAAATGGCAAGCTCTTAGTAGTGAAGCTTGAAGGTAATAGTCCTTGTCATGTCTAAATGCATTTTAAGAAAAAAGAAGTTTTTTATGAATAAAAGATGTGGAAAAGTCAGTCATGCAAAGATACCATTTTAAGCATATTATTATTATGATAAATGAAAAATTTCCCCTAAGAGCAAGATACTTTGATTTTATTTCATAAGAAAACTTACACTCAAATTGATAGGTTCAATCAGCTTAAAATTATATAAATAAAACAGTAATAACATTAGACCCATCCCTTCCTAATCAGTAAAGTATCTTTTCTTGGACTAGACATGTTAGAATATATTCATTTTGGCAAGGGGCTTTGACAGGTTGGTTATGTACATGTCTTCCAGTGAAGAAAGGAAAAGTATATGTATTCCAATCTAAATTATGTCCCTAGATAACATGATGGAGACAGAATTTTTCATATCCGTCCATGAAATTTCCATTTAGGATGCCATATATAGGCAAAAAGCTCAAATTACTTGTAGGGACAATATGTTATCATGGAAAGTCCAGATGGAATCTTTTATAGATTCCCAAATGGCATGGCTCACTATGATGGAATGCTAGGTCCAAATGGTAGATCCTTTCTGAGGTTAGAGTTTAGAGCAAAACAGATTTATTAATAATCAATGCACTCTTATGACCAAGAAATATTATCAGCTCATCCAAGATGGAAATCAACAGCAAACTTAAGCCAAGAATCATTTTATTTTTGTCCTCCTTAGTATATGCACTGGGAAAGAACCCCATTGGTCCTTGTTTTAGCTAGTAATGTCTAATGCAGGAAGACAGGAATAAGCAGAGTAGAAAGCACCTGTCAGCTCTATTTCCCATTCTCCTTGATTAGCATGAAACATTAATAGGGCTTTCAGAAATTCTGGCCTGAAATGGGCTTTGCCTGAGAACGTGTCTGTCTTTACTGCACAAAAGCCACTGTCATTAAAAAAGGGCAGATAAGTAAAGAAGACTCTTGAAATTTATACCTTTTTTCATACAATGACAAATTATTTTAATAATGGGAATCACACCCACAGCCATTTGTATAATGTTTCCCATAAAATTCTCCCCATTAAATTTGCTCCTTTACTTGACTCATCTATTTTTTTAAAAGAATGACACACACAAAATGATACATCATGCTTTCTTATAAAGAATTGAAAATGAACATACAGTAATGGGTTAACATACATTTTAATAAAATTTTCATTGTTGTGCATTTCGGCTTTTGGTAGTGTAAACCAAGGATGTTCCAGTAACCTCAGGCAATGCCTAAGGATAAAACAAATCATATGGTGGTGAACTATTTTCACCTATTTATTTTCTACAGAAAAAAATATTTATAAGTACCAAAAAGGTGTTCACCTGTCCATAAATTATAACTGATTTTGACACTCCTCTCCACCTTCATGCATCACCATATAAAAAAGTAAAACTGAAGAATGTTTTGAGACTGCTAGAGTTTTTAAAGGCTTTTATACGGTTAATTTTCATTGAAGGTGAGTGTCAGGTTGATTTTGGTTCTCCATACTGCCAACAAAAATCAAAATATAATGGGGTAAGTAATAAGGATATAAATCTCAAAACACAGCTTTCCCAGCCCTTTAAAATAACTACCAGATTTACAATTTAAGGTTAAGATTTCAGATCTAGAAACTTTTCATTTGAGTTGAGTGCTCGTTATGTTATGCACATAGTAAGTTAGTTTAAAAAGAAATATGCATGCTACGGAACCTGTCCTTACAGACGGCATGTCAGCTGGCACACTTGGTGCCCTTGTGCATGATTTCCTAAGAGAGCAAACACAGCCGAGAACTGCCCCAGGTAACACAAGGTGTCTACCAGGATTTTATTAAAAAGCAACACTTTGTGGAAAATCATTCTATTTGCACCCTCTCACCTCTTGACTGTTATAGGGAAGCCTGAATGAAATTTGGAAAACTTCAATGTATATCCATTTACTTTTGGTGATTTCATGAGCATGGAACACTGCTAAGATTTTTAGCCAGGTCAGTAAGTACTTGTGATAAGGAAGTTGAGAGAACCGAAGCCTTGCATGGTTAGTTAAGAAAAACCATTGTTGAAAATACTGCGAACACTTTCTGTCCCATTAAAAAGGAACTTTTAAAAAATCAGTTGTCCAAGGAATCCTGGTAACACACTGCTCTCCAAACAAGAGGAAGTGTTGAATCAAGAAACCAAGTGCAAGGTACTTAAAATAACATTAAAGAGTTAAATCTTCTCGCATGAAATTACTTAGCAAGCACCAGTGCCCTGTCTGATGGTAGTAAACCTATAGACTGTCAAACATACCCTGAAAACTAGTGTTCAAGGTATAATATTATTTTCTTACCATATATTTGTAGACTGAATGTATGAATTAAAAGCAAGCAAGGTAATGAATACACATCTGATCTGTGCATTCTTTTAAAGTAGTTTTATATGTAAGATACATAAAGCACTGTCTACAGAGATACGCTCTTCAGTGCCACTGACAACTGAGATTGACTTTCAGAGCTAGGACCCAAAGGAGGAACTATTCACAAGTCCTAATGACTGTCTGGGTGACATTACCTGGTGCTCTAATTGTCAGAAAGGAAAATTAAGATTTTTCACAAAGCATTCAATCCTTATCAATCAGTCCTAAAGAGATTGATGAAAACCTCATGGATTTGAAATAGTAACATGAAAACAGGCCATGAATAATGGCTGAGGGGTTTCAAATTATTATTATAGAGAGAGCACCATGAGTAGGCACATGCATATCTCCAGCTAAATGCTAATCAGTCGGTCTAGAAAAAATCCTTAATTCCAGAACTATTAATGTGGTGCAATAGAATAAAAGGAATAATGCATATTCACTGCCCATGCTGCATTTTCTAGTAAAAATGCGTTGCACTCTGCTAGCTTGTCAATCTTTAATAGAAGCTCATCAATTATTTGTGGGCAGGAGATTGAAACGGCTAATAGCTCAAATATATTCCTCCATCTCATTGCATCAGTAGCTCTAAATTAATGGCTGTATTTTTCCTTAAATTACATTTTTCTTAAATAAAATGAAAATATGTGCTTTATTTTAGCAAACATTTAGCACACAGGTAAACAAATAAGCACTTGCTATTGTCTGCTAACAATAAGGGAGAACACAATATTTTTCAAGCAGTGCACGTCCAAAACAGAAAGTAAGTAACATTGTGATTTTAACATTAAGATCACCACAGCAATCCAGCTCAAGTACAATTTCATGAAAGAGACACAGCACAGACAATGCTTAAAACTTACTTTGCTTCTCC
>PVIC010002996.1:62500-72323 GCA_004025085.1 Thryonomys swinderianus
TTTTGTAAATTAGCATCTCTGTGTGATCTGAGGGAAGTTACTTTACTTCTCTGATCCTTATGTCTCTAAGTCAAAACTGAAAAATAACATCATAGGCTTTGTAGTCAAAAGTAAAGAAGATATGTAGGTTAAGTATGTATGAGGATGCTATGTGTATCATAAATATGATCACTTTGAATTCTGTATTAATACCAGTAAATAAAACCCTATAAATTGTTCTCCTTCAAAGACCACTCTGCATTGTTCTGCTTAAATAAAAACCACGTGGAAGAGAGAAACAGCTTAGGTGGGACCTGCTGAGCATCAATGTGGAGAACTGACTCCACAGAAGAATTAACAACAGATAAGCACAATAAAACAACACCTAAACACACAAACATTTTTCTTTGATTTTATTGTTTCTTTCTACGCTGCATGCAGTACAGTGACAATAATAGTGCATAATCACTTTGGCTAATAGTTGTTTTCTTTATTCTGTTTTAAAAATTAAAACACTTTGAACGGAACCTCCAGCTTTGTCATATTCATTCAAATATATTTTTGAAGTTCCCGGTGCGCAGTACACTCATTAGAGTCTACACTGACTTAGGAAACAGGTCACTTCATCCTAATTTTATAGATTGGAACAAACCAAGCTCTCTCTGTATTATATATTCTCAAGGGAAAAATTAGCCAAACATAGAAGACAGATGTTTGGAGTTCTAAATGCCATCCTTCCCTCTATCCAGGCAACAGCATTTTTTCATCTTATTATGAAGTAGACACTGAGTTCTGTCTGCATTTTGACAACAGGAAAACTAATTGTAGTTCTTGAGAATACCGTTAAATCATGCAGATAAATGTTATCTCAAGTAGACAGTTGGTAGCATATTTAGATCTAAAACACCAGGACCAAGACTATATTTCTAATCTTAATGATACAGATCTGAAAGGGAAGTGATGTCACCTATTGGTAGTTTTTGACATTTTGGGGGGATTCTGTATATGTCATGCCTCTTCTCTGAGTGAGTCTTGAGTAGGTCTCACTTCATGAAACAAAAAAAGACTTAGACTCCAAAGGAGCAGAACAGATGTCTTCTCTCTGAGATAGACTTAGCCCCGCATACAAGGAAAACACAAATGCAAACCCAAAATGTACCACTCAGATCATCATTTTGGCCAGATGCAGAGTGGCGAAGATGTGAAGGAGGCCAAGAAGGCTTTGGAAAATATGTTTTCATGGACAATAGAAGTGAGGAAAACAACAGGTAGTACATGTCTGTGACCTCTGCAGTCTCAAGGCTTATAAGGTAAGAGGGTTGCAAGTTGAAGCAAGTGTTATGATTAGATCTAAAACTTTCCTCCTCCAATTCTCTGGTGCCTCTGCTGTGGTGCTGGAGGGTGGTCGGGTCCTGGTGACCTGGTCATGCACAGGTGAGCCGAGCGGCTGCATGTGCTTTTGAAAGGTGGGGCCTGTCAGAAAAGGCTGGTCCCTGGCCGTGTTCCCTGGAAAGGGGCTGTTGGCCTCCCCGGCTCCTTCCTTTCTGCTTCCAGATCACCACCACTTCAAAGAGGCGGGTGCTTCCACCACACTGTATCTGCCTTGGAGCCGGTCAGCCAAGGACAGTAAGTGGAAGCCAAAGTCAACCTTTCCTCTTTTGTGTGTCTAGTTTTGGGTCTCAGTAAAGGAAAAGTGTCTAAGAGATACAACCTCAATAACTTAGCAAATTAGGAAGATTCTGTCTCAAAGCTTAAAAAAAAGGAGCAGTCAGTATCATAAAAATTGAATTTTAATTCATCCTAATGGAAAACCATTGTCTACCAAACTTCACTGTCTGTTCAACCTTCTGGCTGTAGATTGTATGTTGAATATATAATAAATCCAGTATGCTTTCGAACAAATTATAAAATATATTTCTAAAATTCAACCAATAAATATATAACTAACATTTGAACAGAGTAAGAGAAATAATTGGGAGTTTATATTTTGCAAAGTTAGATTGTTGGTACCTCTTTATCATTGCTTCTTTCTCTGAAGACTATATTAATCTCTCAAATCTTCATAAAATCATCACAGATATAATCACAGTGTGTCAATGTATATATACAATGCATATTGTTAAAATAATTTAAATAATTTCAGAGTATAAAATTGGAAAAAGGAAAGAAAATATATGTCAATAGTGAATTTACCAAAACCAGATGCATGTATTCTGAGATTTGTTAAAAAATATTTGAACTATTCATATGGTTCAACTTCACAGAAGAAAATTAAGCATAAAATGGCAGAAAGAAACAAAAATTCTCTTTGGAAAACTAAACTTTAAATATGAAGCTTAATGTATCCTCACAAATAAAAGTCCAAAGGATATAATCTAATAATATAAATTACAGAAAACTCTTGGAACAAATTACTGAGTTAATTAATGAGAAAAAACATTATTTTAAGTCATACTTAAAAGAAGCCAATATGGGAGGAAACAGATTCAAAATGTAAAAGAAGAAAATATAAGTTTCAAAACAAAGTGAAGTGAAAGTATGATGAAGAAATTATTAAAAATTCAAGCAGTTCAGCTGGGCAAGGTGGCTCACGCCTGTAATCCCAGCACTCGGGAAGCAGAGGCAGGAGGATTGCTGAGTTCAAGGTTTGCCTGGGCTACATAATGAGCTCAGAGCCAGCCTGAACTACAAAGCGAGATCCTATCTTAAAAAAAAATCAAGCAGTTTTGAAAACAATGATTTGAATATGTGGAGTTGAAAAATACAGTCATACTAATTAGAAATCATTAGATGACATTAAAACTAAGAGAACATTGTGGTAGATGTGAAGGAATTTGTCTTAGATGCATCAAAGCAAGTTAAAGACAGATCATTGGGGAAAATTGAGACTGGCAGCATACAGTGAGATCTTCAATCTGAATAAATAATTTCAGGAGCAGAAGGATAAAGAATAGAGCATAAGGATAAAGAAAGCCCAAAACATCCCATTCTTTATCTTCTAATCACATCATTACTTTCATGACTTTTAGTAATAATCTACTGTAGAAAGTTTTCTTTGTTCTAATTTATTTACCTTTATATTTGCCTACATACATTATTAGTATAGAATCATGAATTTTCATTTTACTTAAAAAGATATATTCTATTAGTATCATTATTCATTTTGATGCTCCAATTGTACCATATTTGTCCAAAGGAAGTTCTTGCAAGCTTTTACATCACTAGAATTCTTTTATTATTTTTTTTACCTTCTGTCTCAAGAGATATTAGTCTCCTTTTATACATTTGCTGCCCAGCTCTGGAATCACTCATCATCCCAAGGATACTTAGCTTCTTTTACTGAAGAAAGGCATCAAAGAAGAAAGATCTGTTACCAGGTGTGCTCATTGCCACTGGCATGTTGCTTTTCAAAGGTCCACTTAGTAGACAGAACTGAGCAATAGCTGTATGTCCAGATAGAAACACACACAAACGCACATATGCACACATGCATGCACATACATACCCTTATATAGATTTCTACATTATTTCTGACTATTAAAGGTTATTAAGATATCAATTCATACTAGCTCCTCCACTTACAACCTGGAACCTTACAACCTATTTTTCTCCTTTACTATATTTTTAACACCCTATACTGTGAGTAAGAAGCCTGAGTCTCATTGCCCTCACTATATAGATAAATCTTTTACTACTAGTGAATGTAATCAACCTCCTGACCCAAGCAGAGCCCTAACTGTATTAGTCCTCTTCCTCTCCAAGACCTTGGCCCTACTGAGCTGCTCTCCCAGTTTGGCCGGGTCTCTTCCTCCCCTCTTCTTGCAGCCTGATCCAGAAGAGCTCTCAGGAAGAGAAAAGGAAGCAGACAGAATCTGGAAGCTCAGCTCTGAGCTTGTTGGATGGCCTTGCAACAGACAGAACAAGAGCCCTTTTCCTCAGTGCAGTTTGCAGAGTAACTTCCTGGACTCTGGTGAACCTGCTCATACCTGACTTTCCACATAGGAGGGATTCCCTTGTCCCAAAGAGTTGACAAATAGAATTTAGGACCGTGTGGAGGAAATTATACTACATTTTCTGTAGCTCTTACAGGGTAATTAGCAGGCTCGGGGCTTTAGTCTATCACATTATGATTAGGAAAATAACAAGTAGACTCTGTCTTTTTAGAAAATGTTCATACACCTCAAACTTTACCTAGGACACATTTCACAATGTCATTGACTTTTTAATTCTTTGGTGTTGAGGAGCTGAGAACCAGAAACTAGGATAAGTTCTCTTCTTGTTGGGTGTTGGACTCAAAAAACATGGACTGCTGTTCACTTTTCTTTGCCTCCTGTTCTTCTAGAGCTCATATTGCTCTGCCAAGCCTGTGTAAAGGAGGGCCTCAGGATTGCTCGAACTCTGATTTTGGGGCAGCAGAAAACATGTCCTTAGAGATCTAACAAAATACAGACCAGAAAACCTTTAGTCTTTGCATATGATGGGGCCATCTCAGGTCAGCTGGTAACCAGGCTTAGAAAAATATTAGGTTTACAGAAATTAGGAAGAGTCAAGTGATTCTGTAAGATGTATTTTGACCACAGGACCTTTACATTTGCTGTTTGCATGGTCTACAGAAATAATGGCAAACCTATTGCATGCTCTAGAAGGTTCAGACCATCACTGGTCTATAGTGTTCTTATTCTACCGAGCATACAGATATCTCTTTTCAACAGATCTCCTAGTGCCATCTTTCTATTGAAGTTACTCTAACCACTCATTTCAAAATACAGTTCACACTCCTATATTTCCTCTCTTTTTTGACTTTTTTACTTTTTTCCACACCATGAGAAATAACAATTTAACACAAAGACATCCAACCATGGACCAGGAGCTGCAGGTGATCCTGGTCAGCTAGTAATCCAGCCCCACAAGATGGTAAAATTTTAACACCATTGTGTGATTTATAGAAAAATCTTTCATGGCTTGGATGTGCAACAGATGAGAGTGACTGTGTAGGTGTGAGGGAGGGAAGCACTGACTCCATGACACACAGTCACATCAACACTCTTCTGTGTCGATCCTTACATGCAACTCATATCCAACCTGGCAAGGAAACCCCAGTGACTACCGGAAGTAGTACTTCGATGTCATTGGAAATGTTTGAGGTCTTTCCAGTAGCAAGTGGTGATCAGCGGTTCAACTCAGAAGCTAATTTGATCCTGTGCCATTAGTAGATTTTTGTAACACTGTCTTCCCAGAGACAAATATCCCTTGCTTAATAATCACCCATTAGGTATAGCATCACTGATTGGCATCGTGTACTTTTGTAAACAAATATTTGTCAAAAGTAAAGCACAGGAGGAGTAAAGTTGGATCAAAACTTTCTGATGACCACTGTGAGAACTCAAAATTGTGACCACTTACATGGAAGAAGATATCGATGCAGTAATTCTCCAAAAACAAACTCCAGTATTTCACTAATTATATGTTGTGCTTTTTTTATATGCTACAATAAAAATACTATAGTCTATGACTGTTCCTTTTCACTCACTGAGGCTCAAGGATTTTATGCTAAGGTAGGACTAGAGAGTTAGGAAGAAACCAGGTCCATGTAAAGCTATTCCAAGGACTATACACCATGCTTGTATATTGTGAAGGACTTTATTTTACCAGCAAGCTTTGGTTTTCTTCCATGTAAGTATCAGAAATTATTTTGTTATGTGTATTGCTTTTGGAATGTATTTTATTCATTGCCATGGAATCATATAATGAAAAATGAAACTACAATGGGGGATACATAAAATTAGTTGCTGGACAACATATTTAAATGTATTTCTGTGTTTTCTGATTATATGTATAGTGGATTTTAAATCTCCTTCACTTCAGGAAATAGGAAATAGAGAATACCAATCAGATAAGAACTGAGGTCTTAACATTAAGACGTGTTTTACGATATATTCATTACATTTGTAACTGACCCATATAATAGGTTGACCATGTTTATTGCAGTTATTAATTCCAAATGTGTACAGCACTAGGGTGAAGTAGGATGTCAAAACCATTTAATGAAATCTATATTCTGATTAAGAATGTGTGTGCTGAGTTGCTCATTCATTCAAAGTAATCACAGATAATAATAATCCATCTTATATTTATGCACACATTTAATCATGAGGGAGCCCAAAGCATTTGGTAAACTAAAATTATTCTGCTGTTCAGTCATAACAATAAAACTATTGAGTGAAATAACATAATATAAACTACAGGAACCTGAATAAAGCTTATATACAATTGTTAAAATACACAGTTTAGAAATAAATATTGTAAGTCAAAATTAATGATCTTGTTTATATACAGTTTGGAATCACAGCATCTTAATAAAACGAGAAAGGATTTTGATGATCACCTTCTCCAGCCACTTTATTTTGCAGAAGAGGAAAGAAACTATTTTTTAAGATATTTATTTCTTTCTGGTTCCTACTAAATTGTAAAATTATCTTCATGTCACTGCTTGCAAAAATGATAATCACGTTTTTTACTAAAAGGATATGAAAACTACATATTATGAAGTTTGTCTTCCTACTACCACCCAAATCAAATTCTTAGGGTTTTGCCAAGGAACTACTCAAGAAAGTGCTATGAGCATTGACAGAGGGTCTTCTTTCCTGAAAGCCAGGAATGCTAAATGTACAGAGTGATGTTAGTATAATGCTGAAAAAGTCTCCACACCTCATCCCTGTGTTGGCCCCTAACTGTGCAAATGCGCTTGCTGCTACTCTCTAATCAAGAGAAAGAGCTGATGACAAAATCTCTCTCATCACGTGGAGGGTCCAGAGACCCTCCAAAATGGATTGTAGCAGCATCTGAACAGGAGTTTATTTTAACAACTACAGATTGAACATCGTTTAGTTGAAATATTTGGAATAAGAAATGATTCAGATTTAGAAATTTATAATATTGGAATATGTGTACAAACATGATATGAGACTCACATCTAAATACAAAATTTAATTATATTTCATATAGACTTTATACACATGTTCTGAAGATAATTTCATACAATATTTTTCATAATTCTACGTAAGAAGTAAAGTTTTATGTTGTGGAATTTTCCACTTGTGGCATCATGTCAGTGCATGAACTATTTTAGATTTGGAAGTATTTTAGATTTCATATTTTTAGATTCAGGATGCTCTGTGTACCTGCAGGTTATGACTTTGCTGTGTTAAAAGTTGGCCCTGAAATTCTGACAACTACCTAGCTACAGTGGCTAATCCCCCTCTCTTGCCTTCTGTATTACTATTTTTATAACAAAAATATTTATTCTAACTTCTTTAGGAGGCCCTGGCTATGTTTGGGCTTTTATTTTCTTAATTCATTTGAAAAGAATCACATCTAGATATTTCCTATCCTGAAAGTTCCAGCCCAGAGTTCCTTTCATGTTGACCAGCCTACTATTCACAGATCTAGCCTTTATTAGATTCAGTGTGTTTTTTCACCTCAGTCACACTTAATTTTACATAGCCTATGTTCTTTAATTGCTTTGTGAGAAAATTGAATTAGGCTAAATGCTAGTAGAAGGCAAAACTTATATACATATTATATGTATATATTGTCCCATTGATACTCATCATCATACCGTGACACTTTAAGCCTTCAATAAATAAACTTTGGTTTGGAAACATGGATTTCATTGATAATGATTAGCTAAAGTCAGTCCATACAGTAGCATGTTGTTAAAAATAAGTATCTTAATGTTCCAGAGTGGTATAAAATTTAATATAGAGATGTGACTAAAAAGTGATTTTAGCTAGGTGTGGTGGCTCATGCCCGAAATCCCAGCACTCAGAAGGCAAAGGCATGAGAATTGCTGTGAGTTCGAGGCTAGCCTAGGCTGGTGAGCTCAGGGCCAGCCTGAACTACAAAGCCAGACCTTGTCTCAAAAAAGAAAAAATATTTTAATTATTTCTTAATAACCTCCACTGTCAGGCCACAGATTCATAATACTTGAAACTCATCTGAAAAGAGGTATTTCCAAAATACATTAAAATGAAAGGTTTTTTGCAGAAATCAGCAAAACTTTCCTAAATGAAGAACTATCCTTTTTTAATTATTCTGCTAGGAGTCAATGGAGTTAATATTATTAACATGGGCTTGGAGTTTAAAAGGCGAGTAGCCCAGATGCAGCTGAGCCGTGCAGTTCTGGAAACATTACTTCGCTTTGCTGATTATGTGTCTTGTATGTGACATGACAGGAGTCATATGTTCTTCCTCAGTTTAGGGGCCATTAAGGAAATGAGGAATGCAAATTACTTGCTCAGAAGGAACCTAAGTACTAGATAAGCCAAAATGTACACTGAATTTTTAGTTGTTTAGTTTTGTTTGTTTGTTTGTTGTACTAGGAATCAAATTTGAGATGTTGTACTTGTGAGGGAGGTTCCGGAAACACTGAGCTAAATCCCTGGTCCTTAGATAGAATTTTAGCTGTGTGCTTCATGTGGAAGTGAATAAACCTTAATTCTTTTTTAAATTGAATTCTTTATTGGTACAATTTATATACATCTCACAATCACTTATAACGTTGGGGAATCTGCACCAGTATATGACACAAGTTAATTCTCATTTTACCCACATCCCTACCCACCCACACCTCCCCACCCCCTATATACATGCTCTTTTATTTTCTTTCTGAATCATATTTATTCCTTCCCCTCATTACATTCCCACACCAAATTTCCTATGGAAATTTCCTTTCTACAAAAACTGTCATACTTTCTAGAGCTCATTTGCTTTTTCATACATCTAAACAACATCCTCAAAAAACTGAAACTAGGAATCCCATTCAACTCTTTTCCTTCTAGGTTTCTTCCTGAAAGAGTCAGACATCAAATTATAGTCATGTATCCACATGCCTGTCTATGGCAGCATAACTCATAGTAGCCAATAGTTAGAAGTAATTGTTGGAAGTAATCTGTATGCCAATCAACAAATGAATGGATAAAGAAAACATAGTATTTACACACAATGGAGTACTGCTCTGCCATTAAGAAATATAGATTTTTTTTTTTTTTTGCTTTTTGAGACAGGGTCTCGCTTTGTAGTTCAGGCTGGCCCTGAGCTCACTATGGTGCCCAGGCAAGCCGCCGCGAACTCAGAAATCCTCCTGTCTCTGCCTCCTGAGTGCTGGGATGACAGACGTGAGCCACCACGCCCGGCATTGTGATATGCGGTGTTGATTGTCGGTGGGCCTGAGTCTCCACGGCCAGCAGTATATGTGGTTACCAGGGATCGAACTCAGGACCTTGCTCTCGCGAGGCAGGTGCCGGAACCACTGAGCTAACCCTCCGGCCCCTGTCATTGTATTCTAAAACAGGAAAGAGAAAAATTCATGTAAAGTTAAATGGAAAGCACAAGTTGCTGATCCCAAGAGGACTCATAGGGCAGGACTAGGTATCATTAATACCAGGACAGGCAGCCATTAAGCTTTTTCTGCTGACGTGCAAGAGGAGGGATTTGTCCTACCAACAATCTTTATGTGCAAGCAAATAAACTGAACCAGGACCTAATTAACACTTTGTATCTAACTCTAAATTTTCAAAGAAGATGTAAATTAACAAATTAAACCACACCATAAGAAATGTGTCAAACCCAAGAGATTCCACAGGCCAGGGCAAATCTCTCATTTCCTCCACAAATCAATGGCATTAAGAGAAAGCAGACACGGGCTACTCGAGAACAACAGAGACCCAAACACAATGTGGGAGCTTATTTGGGTCTTACGTCAATTCAATTATAAAATAAAGTCGCACACAAGGAAATTGGAACGTGAACTGGATACATATTAAATAATATTGAGATATTACCT
>PVIC010002997.1:0-72405 GCA_004025085.1 Thryonomys swinderianus
TCATAAATAATGCAATTTTAAAATTAAAAGTAACATTAAAATGAAACTTCTAAACTCAGAAAATACAACTGATTTTTGTATATTAACTTTGTTTTCTTTGACTTTACCAAAGTCATTTATTCATTCAAGTGGAAATATTTTCCTTTGGAGTCTCTATACTGTTTTCTTTCCATTGTCTTATTTGAAAGATTGGGACTTCTAGTGTGAAATTAACTATAAAAAGAAAGGATGGGCAGTTTTTGTTCCCAGTCTTTTGGGAAGATAGTTAATACTTTGGCAATTGTTGTACCTTTTAGTCAATAGCTTTTTATTTTTACATCAGCTTTATTTTTATCAGACTGAGATTCTTTTCTGTTTTTTATTTGCTGAATATATTTTATGATCAATGAGTCTTGAAATTTATTGATTACTTTTTCTTTGTCTAATGAAATAATCATGTTTTTTTTTCTCTTATATTGTTAATCCAGTGAGTTGCATTAATTTTTAAATTTTAAAACAATCTTCCGTTCTTGGGACAAGCACAACTATGATACATTGTTCTCAGTGCAGTGTATTGGTAAATACAGTTTAATAAAACTTGGAGACAAAGTTTGAATTTTTGTTTGTTTATTTTCTTTTCTGTTATTCCTGGGTTCTTATAGTTGCATAATGCTGGTATCATATATCAAATTGAGAGGATCATGAAAATATTTGTGTGAATAGGGGTTAGAATAAAAAGGAGAATCAGGTATTGACCTGTGAGATAGAAACGAATTAATCATTTTGCCCCTCTGAATGTGCCAGGCTATACATTCTGGAATTTGTCCCATATATTGTTAATAATTCTAAGGAGATGGTGCCAGGATAGGGCTTGGATGTTGATTTTTAAAAAATGAGCAAAAAATGAGGTGAAGTCACACCCACTGCTAAGGGAAGTTAAATTTGTGCAATTGGTCTAAAGGTACATAGTTTATTCTGTTTCTACTCTGTACAAAGCTTTCCTATAAAATACTGCTATTATATTTGATACCATTAAGAAGAAAAAGTTAACAGCTTACATAGCTTTAAGAACTCTAAACGGGTAGCAAACATTTATAACAAAACACATAGACACCAGGCTAGCTTCCCCCTCCCCCTCTGGTCCTGGGGATTGAACCCGGGGGCGTTTTCACTAAGCTACTCCAGTCCCTTAATTTTATAATTTGAGGCAGGGTCTTACTAAATTGCCCAGGCAAGCCTAGGTCTTGTTATCCTCCTACTTGTGTCTCATGAGTAGCTAGGAATATAGTCATGTGCCACCACACCCAGCCAAAGCCAGTTTTTAAAACTCATATATTATTATGTGAATTACTTCCAAAGAAAAAGAAATTTCCTGGATGTCATGTGTTAACTTTTATTATTTGTTTTACAATGCTATTTAAAATTTATAAACATAAAAAGCTTTTATGCTTTGTTTTTACATAACAAAAGCAAGGCACAGAAGAAGATAGGTGCAAACACAACTTTGGAGACAATGAAATGCAAGCTAATTGCATTAATTCAGTGTAAGAAAGGATATTGCTTTTGCTGAAACTAAATTCATACTTTGGATAGGAATACGGTGCTCAACATCAGCAGGGATCCCTTTGCCTCTGGCAGGTTGGGTTATTCCACGGACCATGTGCTGACTTCATTCTTCTGTCATTTTCTCCATTTGAACTTCATAAACTGTCTTCCATGTGGCACTGGCTGGATCTCTTAGTGTCAGTCCACTTCTGTGCTCTGTTCTTTTCCTTTTATCTAGAGATATAAAATGCCATTTATTAGATATCAATCATATACATGACAATATCCAGCCTTAAAGACCTAACCCACATGATACACAGTTTTATTAGTTTCTTTTAGATTACCATCAAAGTACAAAGTTTAGAAACCGAGAGTGTGGTATACCCTCCAGAATAGACTCTAACCCTGTGTCCTTGGACACAGTCTCCAACACTGGAACTCTCATAAGAGGAGGTGACTACAAGAGTCACCAAGGCTTGGAGGCCTGATTCCCACGTCAGGCACACAATGGCAACTTCCCACCTCGAGTCTTTACTGGGGGCTGATCAGACTTCCAGGCACCTGGCCAAGGATACAGTGATAGGAAAACAGAAGACTAGACAAGAGTTTTGCTGCATAAAGGGGCCGCAGGTGGTTTTATCAGGCCGAGACACCATCTCCTGGGGCTGCCACTGTGTATTGAGCACACAGCTTCTTGGAGAAGTGAAGGGTGCTGCAGAGAATCCCGGAGCGGAGAGCATGGTCGCGACAGCGTCCTCACAACAAGGAAACAGGACTTTCTAGCAGGAGTAGGTCACTGATGAACGGGAAACTTGTTTTTCCCCATAGATTAATATCTGCTCCTATAGAAACTTGGTGTGGGAATGTGATGAGGGGAAGGAATAAATATGATACAGAAAGAAAATAAAAGAGCATGTATAAAGGGGGGAGGAGGGGTGGGTGGGTAGGGATATGGGTAAAAATGAGAATTGTGGCATATACTGGTACAAATTTCCCAATGTTATATGTGATTTTGAGATGTATATAAATTGTACCAATAAAGAATTCAATTAAAAAAATATCTGCTCCTGTAGAACTTTTCTGTATGAAACAAGTTGCACTACTGCCTCGCCATCCGAGATGTCACAGCATCACAGATCATTGAGACCTCTGCTGTGGCCAGTGCTGTGGGGGCTTGTTTTGTCCTCACCCACCAACTGCCGGCTCTTCAGACAAACCATTGTGGGCCAATAGTCAACTTTTACAATTAAAAGCCAACTTATAGATTTGCTGCTCACTGAGGACGGTCTCCATCAAGTTCTGAGGATCTGAGGGTACAGCAGAGAGAAGAGGCATGGGGGCCACCATAGAGAGGCTGCAGCTGGCGCTCACAAAGCCTGCAGGGCTGCTGTGCAAATGCCGCCCTTCCCACTGCTCCTCGGAAAGGCGGATGTCTCCTTCACTGCCTTGCGTGTTCCGTGTGTTGACTCAGATGTCGCATGCAGACCCGGAGCTGAACCTTAGGCCCAGTGAAGCAGGCTTGTAGAGCCCGGAGATGATGCCTTTTCAGTTTTGTGAGGTTCTCTTAACGCAAGGAATGTCTTCAGGGGAGCTAGGAGTTTTGCTTCCCTTCAAGAGTAGGGCTGCCTGTGTGTCCTTCATTTTTTACTTTTAAAAAAACTTTGAAATTTTAATAACATTCAACATGGGATTTCCCAAGATTTTAAATCCATGATACAATATTGACAACTACAGATAGGATGTTGTGCAACTGATACTAAAACTTAGCTTGGCATGGCTGCAACTTTATTCTCTTTGAAAAGTAGCTCTATGTCTCTCTACCCTATCAAGCAAGCATCACCTGCTCCCTGACCCTATGAGTTTAAGTATTTCAGATATCTCAGATGAGTGCATCATGCTCTATTTTTCTTCTATGACTGGGTTATTTCACTTAGCCTAATGTCCTGGGAGTTTACTTATTTTGTGGAGCATTGTAGAGTTCCGTCATCTTCAAGGCAGACCACATGACCTTAAGATACTGCCTTTTAGCCCCACCCAGTCAAGGTGTGCCCTCCCCCCTCTTGCCAGTTCTCTATCCTGTACTTTTCTAAATTCCCTCATCACCTGGAGTACTTAAATAGAAGGAAAAGCTGCCGAGGACTGTGCGGAGGCGCTGAGGCCTGAACAGGAACTTTCTGAGAGTTCCAGTCCATGGCTGGGTGGTGCTTGTCCGTTGCTTGCCTGCCCTCCCCTGTGGTCTGTCGTTCCAGGCCACGTGGTCAGTTAGCTCCGTCACTCCCTTCTCCTTATAGAAACACCTTTAGGTGGGAAGCTTAATTAGCTTTGTTTGTTCATTGATATCTTTGTCCACTAGATGCAGCCCTGTCCAGGACGCCTAGGCACTCAGTGTTCCCTAACTTCCCATCCCCTCTCTTGTCCAGACAGCTCAGTGCAGCACAGCTCTGCAGGGGATGGCGCTGCTTTCTGTGATGTGAGAAGGGAGCGTATGTTTTGTAAGATCCTAAAGCCATGGTTTGTCAGCCACTGAAATTCTACCCAACTGGGGTTCCATGGTGTAATGGTTAGCACTCTGGACTCTGAAATTCTACCCAAAGTCCTAGCCGAATTTTCCTAATCAAAAACTTCAGTGATCATAGAGCTAACATGTTGTATGCAGTGAGTTATGTAGTAATTGAGGTTTACAAATTTTTATGTGGATTTTTTTTTGGTTTTCTTCCAATGGGCTGTGAGCTGAAACTTAAATACAGCTTCCTGGTAGTTGCTTCTCTCTGTTCAGAGAGGCTGGCATAATATTTTGTCTTCTGGGCTCAAATAACCATGTAATTACTCGGTAATCATATAGTAATTAGCATGTACTATATGCATTTATTACATAATTATATTCCTGGAGGATTGGATGGCAATTATACTCACATTCAGCATATCATTTTATATACTGTATCATGAACAAGTATGTAATTTGTTGCTGTTTTCTTTGATCCTAATTTCAGTTTACCAAGCAGGAGCTGGAAAGGCTCTCCTGTCTGCCTGCTTGCTGGAGCTGGGCAGGTGCCTGGATGGCTTTGGCCTCGCTCCACTGTACCTACTTAGCCATCTCAGGGAATATAAGGACTTTGTGCGGCTGTGGACTCCCTGGGTTTGCATTCCAGAACATTCTCCTTATTAAAGTCATTGAGTTGTTGGCTTCAGAATTCCTCAGGCCCTAGAGCTGCCTGTAGGGCCAGGTGAATGCAGCATCCCAGTGAAGACCGCAGGTTTGAGCCGAATGGGAGCTGAGTGGGTTGTCACGCCTGTCTTTCTTCGCTTTGCAGTGGAGCACATTCCCAAAGGGAACAACTGCCTGGATGCGGCCAAGGCCTGCAACCTCGATGACACCTGCAAGAAGTACAGGTCAGCCTACATCACCCCGTGCACCACCAGCATGTCCAACGATGTCTGCAACCGCCGCAAGTGCCACAAGGCCCTCCGCCAGTTCTTTGACAAGGTCCCGGCCAAGCACAGCTATGGAATGCTCTTCTGCTCCTGCCGGGACATTGCCTGCACAGAGCGGCGGCGACAGACCATTGTGCCTGCGTGCTCCTACGACGAGCGAGAGAAGCCTAACTGCTTGAATTTGCAAGACTCCTGCAAGACAAATTACATCTGCAGGTAAGTGTTGTGGCCAGTGCTGAGCGAGGTTCACAGGTTATTTCTGGTGGTGGATCAGCCGGCATTCCAGCTGGAAGGAACTGGTTTTCTGTGTTGCTCCCAGGTCAGAAAGTGAGGCAGGGGCTGTTTCAGTGAACAGGCTGGTCAGAATCAAACCTAATATGTGGCTCCTTTCAGCGGGTCAGCCTTTTAGTCTGGTGTCTTAGTTACTTTTTTCGTTGCTGAGGAAAACTACTCAACACTCAAAGTTAAGAAAGGAAAGGTTTATTTAGCTCATGGTTTATGGAGGTTTCAGTCCCTAATTGGCTGCCTCTGAGGCACGGTGACATCACAGAGGAGAAACAGTTCAGGGCGGGCAGAAGGTAGCAAAGCAACAAGACTCAACCACAGATCTTTCTGTACCTTATATTTTATATAAAATATAAAATGGCTTAGGGCAGGTAGGATTCACATCCTTCATCCAGGTGCCCTTGATTCCAGCATAATCGCAACACCACACACTGAAAAAGCCCCACCTATGACCATATGAGGCTTTGGGGGACATCTACACACAAGAGGACTTCCTGTTTTTAACAGAGAACTGCTGTGCTCACTTCGGCAGCACATATACTAAAATTAACAGAGAACTGCTTGCAGAGACACTGAACTGCAAGTCTTAAGCATCTTTCAGGTGAGGGTATCACCTGGGTGCAATGTTATGCCCAGTCTCCAGGACTGGCAGACATGCCAATGGTTACGTGTGCCAGGAGAGGAGCCAGATGGAGAGGCTCTTGATCTTTGGGGTAGAAATGTTGAAGAGACTAGGCAGAGTGAGTGAGCTCTGTGCAAGCTGGGGAAGTCAACTCCGAGGACACCTGGGTCTGTTCTAGATCAGTGTGGCCATGGAGAGTGGGAACCTTCTCCTCACCTCTTCTTCCAGCCTGAAGCCTCTGTTAGGAATCCTACTGCTCCTGAGAGTTGTTCAAAACTCACACTTTTCCTTTGCTGTCATTTATTAACATATTATAATGTCTGAAGGAGTTCTGTGAACATATTCTCTGGTAAAAAAGAAAAAAGCTACACAGAGCTAGGCAGGGTGAAAAGAATGAACTCCTGCATTCTACTCCCATGCTTCCTCTCCCCTGTAGTGACCGCTGTTGATGATTCGATATATGTTCTCCCAGAACTGAGGGTCCAGTTCAGTTGCTGATCAAACCAGGTAGATTCCGATGATCACAGTGAGTCTTTGCAGACTGAGTGTCTTATGCAGAAGAGCAGGCAGGATCTGGGGCTGGAGATTCAGGCAGCCATCACATTTGGTGCCATGTACACTCTGTCTCCGCGTGGATCTGGCAGCCTTCAATGAACAACACTGACTCTGACAAAACCCTCTGCCAATGGTCAGTGTTAAGTGGGGGCCGGTAAGTGAGCTTGTGACTGATGATTTTCCTACATAGTTCTCATCCCCAAAGAGCCGAGAGTAGGCAAACGTGCGACATGGTGGAGATTCTAGTTAGTGGAGCTTCTGAGCCATTTGTTTTTTTTCTGATAGAATGACATACATTCTTTCTCTTTTTTAAATATTTTTTTATTTTATGGAAAAATAGGACAGATTTTCCTAACAAAGTAAGACAATAAAAATATTTAATACACTATGTATCGTTGTCTTCGAAGTAGTTACTCAGAGTACAAGATATAGACAGCAAAAGATTCTCTCACAAAGAAGAAACAGTAGCACAAGGCTTTCTTTTCAGTGAACTAATAAACTCTTAATAGCAACAAAGGAAGCATGAAAAAAAATCCTCATCTATATAGCTCTCTCACATTGAAGATTTTCTGAGGATGATGTTTATCTTATTTTAATTTTTATGTTGGAAGCAGGGGACCTGCTGTATGAGGTGGGTTTCGCATGAATGGTTTACATGTTGGGAGGAGTCAGATGTTTCTGAAGTGTAACTTCCTCATTTCCCTAGTGCCAAGGACCAGCCTGTGGTTAGGAGCAGGGAAGGGGATGCTGGACAGATGCTCAGGACCAGACAGGGTCTCAGGGAGCCAGGAACCTGGGAAGCCAGCTGCACCAGGCACCGAGCCCTCTGCTGAAGGTTTCTTGGGCCCCAGCCAATGAGCAGGATAGGGAGACACTGTGGGAGCTTGGCCTGGGGTGTGGGGATCAGAGTGAACAGGGAACACTAGAAATATTTTCTCTGAAGACTGCCAGATCCAAAATCCAAATTCCTGGGTCTTTGACCCATTGAACAAGGCTGATATTTTAGGGTCTATACTTGGTTTAGAGCCAGACAGTTATCTGGGGGGTTGAGGGTTGAGGTGGGGTCCAAGCCAAAGCTTTCGGTCCTGCCTGGAGAAAGAGAGTTGTGTAGGGCTGACATAGAGCGGTAGATAAGCCTTTGTCTGTTAAGCAAAAGCTGAGAGTGGGAGAGGTGGTGGGTAATCTCACAGGTTTGTCTCACACATGAGGTCTGTAAGCCTCCTACACAGGCCGGAAGGGCACCGTGGAGGTTAATTTGCATCCCCCAGTCTGTTCTGCTGAGAGAATCCTTAGAGTGCTGGTGTGAGTTCAGTAAATTGTGTTGTTTTCTCACTGATCAATAGCGAAAAGAGCCAAGATTCTGGGAACTTAGTTTTGGAGGTGGTGGTGAGAGGAATCTGTAAATAACAGGGTGATTTGGCTGTACCTGGGGGCCCAGCTATTAACCTGGGAGAAGAACAGGTTCCGGAATAGCAATACCCCTGGCAGCAAGGAATAAACTCAGTGAATGGGGAAGAAATAAATAACAGATGCAGGACAGCCCTTGTCGAATAGTCATTGATGAGCCTCATCTTACCAAGGTCAGGATAGAATGTGCAGTGGGGTACAGGCTCCCCAGACTGGGTGCACCTGGAGACAGTGCTTGTAGTCCTTCCATGCTTTTAGCTCTGGATAGAGCTCAAAGGCGATTTGAGATCCAGAGCTGGGGTGCCCAGGGGCCTTCACAAAGTGAAATTTGCCTCCACGTGATTGATGGGCATTATACACTGTCTTGAGTCTTTTCTGAGAAGGTGAATCAGGGTCTTCCCCTGGTGTTAGCTGTTGTCAAGTTATTTAGCCCATAATTTCTTTCCAGAGTCTGGATTTATTACTCATGATTACCTCCTCCCTGTCCAATGTGGTAAATGTAATTTTAGCTGCTAGGTTGGCTAGCAGTGTTCTCTTTCATCAGATTTTATTAATCTCATCTTTAATTTTATGCCTTGTATTCCACCTCCTCTCAATCTAGCTTGGGGAGACTGTTGTACAACTTCTCAGGGCAGCAGCTGGTAGTGGCTGGGGCTGGGGTCGAGGGTTCTGGTTACAGCCTCTCTGGCCTGAGGAGCTAAGTGCTCCTTTGAATTCTCCGTGTAGTGGATGTCAGGAGGGAAGACTGCTTCCTAAACGCCACCTTCTTTGAAAGCTCACACTTTCAAATGCACTGTTTCCACCTTCACATCGGTGCCTATCAAAGAGCTGCTCAAGCTCATTAAAACTTCCCTGATTGAAATGTTTTCCTACTCCTCGCCTTCAGGTTTCCTTCCTCAGGGTCCCATGGTACCTCTGCACAGAACCTGTGCTTTTCTGCCTTGTGCCTTCAAACAGATGAGAAGCAACTGGAGCTTTTCCTTTTGACTTTGTTTTCTTTTTCCCTTTTCCCTTTTAGGGAAGCTGACAGGTTCTTTTCCTCTTGGGGTGGTTGGGAAAGAAGAGTCCTTGCCTGTTCAGGCCTCCAAGCTTGTCTACAGCAAAGTAAGCATGGAGGTGTTACTAGAAGGCTGTGATGAAATTGAAAAGCTTCACATTCCTCCCTGAGAGGACAGCATCTCCCCTGCCAGCTTTCTTCTGGTTGCTTTGCATACAACCTGGAAAGATGTCACTACTGAGTTTGGCCAAATCTCCCTTTTATTTCTTTCTTTTTTTTTTTTTTTGAGACAGGGTCTCACTTTGTGGTTCAGGCTGGCTCTGAGCTCACTATGTAGCCCAGGCAAGCCTGGAACTCAGCAATCCTCCTGTCTCTGCCTCCCAAGTGATGGGATTAGAGGCAAGCCACCACATCCGGCACTGTGGTGTGTGGTATTGATGGCTGGTGGGTGTGAATCACCACACCCGGCATTGTATGTGGTTACCGGGATTGAACTCAGGACCTTGCGCTTGTGAGGCAGGCGCCGGAACCACTGAGCGAAATCTCCAGCCCTCTCCCTTTATTTCTGATGCAAACTGTTTAATATACATGATTTAAATGTATACCTCACCTCTTTTTTCCGAAACGCTCACTACCAGAGCACTGACTCAGGATGCCGTGAATTTATTCCTATCTCTTCCGTTCTTTCTAATTAATTACACAGATGCCTTCATGTGCTCCAATTCCATTCTGCTTCCAGTGCCCCAAAGAGGGAGTCTGAGGCTACTCAGCATCCTACCTAGGTGCCTTGTGACCTTAGTTGCCTCTGTGCACTGTCCCTGTTGAGAAGAGCTGAGCGTATGCTTGGTGGTTTGGCACCGGACGCTGTCTCAGTCATGTGTGCGTGCAGTAGAGGTGCTGTGTCCTTTGGCAGCATTCCTTACTGAAAACTCCTATGTATGGTCATCGTCACCCAGGATATGACAGGTGCCCTCAAGGGGCTGGGCCCCAGTGGTCCCGCTGAGAGCCAGTGTCTACCTTGGACAGTAAGTAGTCCAGGCCTCCCCTCTCCTGGCCCTGTACACGTCCCTATGGGAAATTGGGTGTTGCATTTCTGTTCATTCCTTCCAGAAATATTTGAAAACACTGAATTTCAGAAAGGAAGGGCTCAAGGGTTTTGTGTCCTTTGTCCCCAAGACTTTCATGAGGGGAAGATGTACTTCCTCCTCCACTTCTGCATCCCCATAATTACCAAAAGTGATGTTTTTGATTAAGTCACCAAGTGTATGGTTCTTCCTTTCTTCAGTGAATCAGGACCCTATAATTCTAATCTGGAAGCCATGGGGATTTTCAGCAGAATCAGGAAGCATGCCATGCTCCATCTCTGCAAGACAAGCACATGCAGTTTCTCAACCTCTGCCCCAAACTAACACTACATTTGCACCCTGTGGCAACCCTGCTATACATAAAGGAAATGTATTGCTGTTAATTTGTTAACTGGGGCCATTAGGGAAACAAGTCACAAAACCATGCAGTGAACTTCTGCTCCAGTGAGTTGCTTGGTTTAACAGAGGTGTTGCATCTTTGAAGGTTCACAGTTGTGTTTACTTTGCCTGGAATCAGACCCCTTTTGCTCGGTAAACTGTGGATCTTGGAGGTCAAGGATGTTCTTTGCTTTCTGGGCTGAAACTCCAGAGTGAAAACTAAATTTTATATCTCTGCATGGGCGCTTGCCTTGATATGTGGCAAGTTCTGGAGGTAATGGCTCAGGGGATAATTAATACTTAAAACTAGATGTGTAGATTAATTTGGCACTTAATTTTATTTTACACTGATTCATTCATAAATGGAAAATAGCAATTAGACAATGCAAACTTTTGAACCATGGAAAGAAAGGTTTGGGAATATGAGGAAATACAAGTAAAACATTTTCCAGTTCATTTGAGCAGTTTTCATTTCAAATGATTACCTGGGTGTCTAGCCATACAGTCTGATTGCCGAATGGTATGTGTTAATATGCTCCACCTGTGAGAGTTGCCTGCCACCTGTCCGCTCCGGGGGGAGGTTAGACACCCATGTGCACATAGGGGTTCCATCTGCAGGTCCTCTGACAATGGTGTCACCCTCTCCTTCTTTGACTCCATCAAGTAGAAGAACATTCTTCTTGCTGGGTTTGGGGATCCACTCACAGTCTGTACCCCATGAGGTGCAGCTGTCCCACACCTCTCACCCAAGTAACCTGAGCTGTGAATCAGAGGAGCCTACACTGACAGGCTTCACCTTGGCTCCTTGTATCTGTTTTCTTATCTGTCATTTGGCAGAAGCCCTGCGAAGCCACTTGCCTGTCCTGTTGAAGCCTGTCATTAAAAGTACCTGACTAGCTGGGCGTGGTGGCTCACGCCTGTAATTCCAGCACTTGGGAGGCAGAGACAGGAGGATTGCTGAGTTCAAGGCTTGCCTGGGCTACATAGTGAGCTCAGGGCCAGCCTGGACTACAAAGCGAGACCCTGTCTCAAAAAAAAAAAAAAAAAAGTACCTAACTAGATTGACTTCATGTTCTCCCCTTCAACTGCCCCTCCTTGTCCAAGAGCAAGGTCTTTGCCCCACTTTCTTCCTGTCTGTATCCTTTCAAAGTCACTTTAGTCACTCTTGATGCAGGACAGAGAGAATAAAAAAATCCTTTTTCTTCACATTTGCATATTTTGTTAGTTATTAGAGTCATGTGGACGGATGAAGTTTTGGTGCCAAAATTGTATTTTTCCATTTTTAAACTTTAAAACAAATGGAAAAAGAACAGAGTTGAATGAGACTGTAACAGGAAGCCACATTATTTCCTTGGGGAAGGGATATCACAAGGGAAGGTCCCAGGAGGTTCACTGAGATCAGGCATTGTCAGCTGAGAACTAGGGAGAATGAAGCAGAAGAGGGAAGCTGAGTTTTAGGGCAGAAAGATGATGATGATGATGATGATGATGATGATGATGATGATGATGATGATGATGATGATGATGATGATGATGGTGTGTTGTGTGTGTGTGTGTGTGTGTGTGAATTATCCAGGAAAAGGAGACAGAAAACTCAGTGGGCTAAAGGCAGAACACTGGGGTCTCCTGGGCCATGCTGAACTGTTAGATTTTATTCATCACAGGTCTGGATAGTATCAGGGGAATCTGGGTAGGAACAGTGTCGGGGGAAGAATTGGAGCTCGGTTAGGAAATTTTTGGAGTAGAGGAGATGAGAGAAAAAAAGTCCAGAGAGAACAGGACAAGAATTGGGGAGATGGGAAAGATGACACTTACTAAATATTTGCTCAATGAATAAACAAATAAATTTTTTTTTTGAGACAGGGTCTCACTTTGTAGTTCAGGCTGGCTCTGAGCTCACTATGTAGCCCAGACAAGCCTTGAACTAAGCGATCCTCCTGTCTCTGCCTCCCGAGTGCTGGGATTACAGGCGTGAGCCACCACGCCCAGCTAAACAAATAATTTTAAAACATGATTAGATTTCAGAGAAAAAGCCAGGCACAAGGGAGTAAATCTTTAGAATGAGCCACCCAAAAGTCATTGTTGAAAATACATTGTAGGGTTTGTTGCCCAGCACAGTGGGTGAAAAGAATAGGTCAAAGGCTGAAGCTTAGAACACCACAGTTATGTGGAGAGCATCTGAACAGTTGGAGAAACCAAGAAAAACCCTTGGCAAGGGTGATCATTCATCCCTCCCTACATGTATTCATCTGTCTGTCCATCCATTTACTCCTTCTTGTATCTACCCACTACCATTCATCTATTCATCCATTGATCTGTCCGTTAATCCTCCATCCATTCTTCCTCCCACCCTTTGTTCATCCTTCCACCCCTCTGTCTGTCTCTTTGTCTATCCACCCACCCACCCATCCATCAATCCGGCCATCATTTACTGTACCAGGAATAAAACCTCAATATCTCATCCTTGGTGCACAGAAGACAACAAGCACACAGTTACTGCAGCAGAGTGTCATAGTTTCCAGTCGGAAATGTGCAGACTGCTTTTGGAGACCAGGATGAGAACAGCCCGCCTGGTTGGCTGTCAGCAGGGCCTGCTGGAGAGCTATTGTTTGGGCTTGGCTGGAAGGGTGAGTGGCATGAAAGAGAGCAGCCCTAGCGTCACAGCATAGAAGGCACGGGCTTCAGTGAGGCAGGCCTGGGAGTAAAATGACAGCCCGTCAAGGGGTGTTGACAAGTAGCAGTGGGCTACCACCTACCAAGGTAGTCCCTGATCAACTCTGTTGGGGTTCCTGTCAGTGTAAAGGGGGGACCCCTGGGTGTCTAGCCTAGGGGCACCCACTTCCCCTTGGCCAGAGCTAGGAATCAACCCAGGCTTGCTGAGTCTGAAACCTGTTTGCTGGCACTACTTCCCAGTGATTGTCTTTCATGGCAGGAATATAATGTTCTTCCACTGGTCAGCCTTACTACCTTTAGTTCCAGACAGGAGGGTGATAATCCAGCCTCAGAGCCCAGACACGCCGTACGGCTCAGTAACTAAGACAGCATCAGTTTTAAAGACATTTTTCATAGAGCTGGAACATAATGTCCATCAGAGCCGCTTAGCTTCATTTTAAAAATTACAAAAAAAAAAAAACTACTCAGGTAATACATGCTCATTAAGTTCTTACTTTATCTAATTTCCTCTTGAGCACTGGTCGCTTATTATAGAGTGGGTGCTCTGTGACAGCATACTGATTTTGAAAGAGTTGCTTCTACAAATGGGAAGAATGTCTTCCCAGATGACATTGATTTTTAATCATCATCATTAACTATTTACCTGGGCATGCTTACTGAGCTCAGACACTGTGACAGTGAGCATCCCAGACTGAAGATCTCCCTGTTGGCACTTAATTCCCTGCTGCACTGTCTTCTAAGTTAGGCACCCTCTCCCCTCACCCACGCAAGGACAATGGACATCAGGATCCTGACCAGATACATTACAGGATGGCTGAATTCTTTGCTGTCACAGAGTGATGCGGGCTCTAAGGAATCCATAGTTATGGTCTATGCTGAGGTCATCCACTTTTGCCTTCCTGCCTTTTCCCTGCCCTCTGGTCATTTCATTCATTGCCGGGCAATGCTCTGTTTTGTGGACTGTGTCTTAGTATGGTGCTAGGAACTGGTGCGGTGCGGGCAAGGCCTCAGAATCCCTCAAGGATCCCTCAGAAATGCTAATGAGGAGGATTGGTGGGAACTTGAAGAGATTTTCCAAATCCTTGGATTTCAGACCACCTAGTCTAAGACTGTGGGCAGCAGAGAGAGACCTCAAGGGATTCCCTCTGCTGCTCTTTGTGCTCATTCCCCTTCGAAGGATATTCTCCTGCTCAGCCCACTGGCTGTTACTTGTACTAGCAGTGGTGCAGTTCACAGGCACAGTGAACCAGTGTTGTGCCCTCTAATACCCAGACCTAAGCATGACCTTCTCCTCTCTAGCCCCCAAAGAAAAAGAGGCTTCTATTTCATACACCTCTCTTTTCAAAATTATTTCATCTACTGAGTAAGCAATGGAGTACAAAAGAATGAGGAATGTAGAGACCTCACCATTTTTTTTTTTTTTTTGAGACAGGGTCTTGCTTTGTAGTGCAGGCTGGACCTGAGCTCACTATGTAGCCCAGGCAAGCCTGGAACTCAGCAATCCTCCTGTCTCTGCCTCCCGAGTGCTGGGATTACGGGCGTGAGCCACCATGCCCGGCACTGTGGTATGTGGTATGGATTGCTGGTGGGCGTGAGTCTCCACGCCCAGCATTGTATGTGGTTACCGGGGATCGAACTCAGGACCTTGCATTTGCGAGGCAGGCGCCGGAACCACTGAGCTGACCCTCTGGCCCAACCTCACCATTTTTAAGAGGTTGCCATCAGCCATGCCAGCAACTTGCAAGGTCTGAGGGCATCCTATGGTCATAGCATGTTGCCCCTTAGGCTTGGGGTGTTCGGTCCCCAAGAGTGGACAGTATTTCCGAGTTTTGGCCGTGCATGGTTTGTATCTGATATAGCACTCACTGCCAGAGACATGGAGCGCTCTCATTTTTGTACTTCAGAATTCATCCTCTTAGTTACCGGTGCTGGGTCGTATTCCAGGAGGGCAGTTTTCCTGTGTTGAATTAGCATCCACTGCTTTGAGGAGGCCAGGGCTGGGCGAGGCGGTGTGCACAACACGTCACCTCCTTCAGAGTGCGGGCGTTTCTCACTCTGAACCTTTCTTAGTGAGGCTGCGAGCTCAGGAGCAGGAGTCACTTCCCAGCACCCTCTCCTCCTCCCACCATGCGTGCCTGGCCCCCATCTCTTCCCCAAGTCAGGTATCCTGCAGGCAAGTTGGCATTTACATTTCTGGGAGGCATTTCCACCTCAGTGAATGGGAAATTGCTCTGTAATTTCCAAAGGTAATTAATTATGCAGAAAATTTTGCATCCAGGAAAAAAACCAAACAAACCCAAGAATTTAAAAGAACCATCAGTGTGAAAAGTTCCCCGGGAAGGTTTTTTTCTTCCCCAGTTGTCACCAATGTAAGTCTTTGCTCATGAGGCAGAGCTGGTCTTCCACTGGGGGTATGAGGTGAGCGGTTGGAAGCCTCACTTTCCTTAGTGCAAGTTGGGGCACCAGCGCTGTCCTGCCAGGGTCGCCTTCAGGGTTAAATGAAGCAAAAGCCTCTACAGAGAAGTCTCACTGATACTTGTCTCTTTCCTCTTCGCTTTTTCTATAAGTTCTTACCAAGAAGAACAAAAAAGGTTTAAGATTCTAAATGTAACTTTCTCCACAGCACCAGAGACCTTTAAAGTAGATTGGGGGAGGGTGCAGATTTTTGTTTCTTTACACTTTTATGCACTCATAGCATTAAGCAGCCTGTGGAAATGCCAGCACCATTTCCAAGCCTTATGCATCACTCTCTTCTCGGTGTTTGTACCACCAGGAAAATTGGACTGTGGAGGCCAGACAGACAAAGTCCAGAGGTGTTGGAGCATATATCATTTCGATCCAGAATATACAATTACTGACATGCAAAGATACACAGCGAGATGTGAGTAGGGCTGGCCAGAGGACTGCTGGGCACAACATGGGCTGGTGAAGTTCACTGTTGAGAAGGAGTAGGCTGTGGGGCCCGTGGCAGCCCCTTGGGCACGTGCTGCCCACCGGGGCATCTGAGTCAGTAGCGTGAGGGAGCTGGCAAAGGGCAGTCACTGACTCAGTGAGACCGTATCCGGGCCTCCCTCCCCCGCCTGGCTCTGGGCTGTGACTCACACAGTCCTCCTGTTAGGATGTGAGCCGCAGCCGGGGGCAGAGTGGCTTGTTACAGGACTCAGGAACTGGGACATCATCGCTGAGAAGTGTGGATGACGTCCATGTTGGTGCGGGTGACAATGAGCAACATTTATTTGACATTTACAGTGCGCCAGGCATTGTGCCTTGCTCTTTACAGCACCCAGGAGTGGGAGCCGTCCTTACCCTGCACTGCACAGCTGAGAGGTGAGGTCCTGAGCAACTTCTGTGTCATCCACGTGGCACAGCTGGTGCTTGAGCCCCGAGGTTCTGGTCGCCCCAGAGCCTGTGTTCTCAGACGCTGTGGTGCCCACTTCTGGGCGGAGAGTGTATATCTTTAATCCATCCACAGACTGGCAGAGACATGCAGAGTGAGTGGAATTAGATGCTTGAGGTGACTTTGTTTTTACATTTTATTTACCTTTTTTCAAAGAACATGTTTAAGTGAAGGGCCTTTGGATCGTATCCAGATAAGGCTTGAACACATCTTGGCAAATATATTTCACTTCTTTTTAAAACAGTTGCTTTCAAACTTTGTGAGTTTTAGACTCCTCATACATTCCTGGAAATTGCTGTGGGTCCCAGAGGGTTTTTTAACGGGTTAAAATCTATTGATACTTATTATATTGGATCAAAGCTTTAGAAATGTTTATGTATCCATCACTTCATTTAAAAATAACATCAAGGAGCCCATTATGTGTTACTGCAAATAACAGAACCTATTTTTATTAGCAATCACTATATTTTCCAGAACAACGAAGAAAATTTAAGGAAAACCAGGATGGTTTAATACTTCTACAAATTTAGTGTTTGGCTGGAAGACAGCTGTGTTCTTTTATCTGCTTTTGCAGTTTTTCCCATCATGAGGTTTTTGGCAAAACTCCATGGTCCTCGAATGAGTGTAAACAAGGTGACTTGATCCTGTGTGTGACCGGCAAGATGGTCCTCGCCGACCAAGAACTGCTGTACTAGATGGACAGGGTAACGTGCGTATGAGACTGGTGTGCACCAACGCTCCCAAGGTCCCCTTGAACCAAGACTCTGTGGCCGTGAGACCGCGTCTTCCCAGCCTGCTCAGCTGCAGCAGGGCAGGCCAGGGGCCATCTATGGGGGCCAGGCACTGGAACCCTTCCTGTAGAATGGGTCCATGTGGCAGGCTGCACTAGCTAACTCTACTTTGTTTCCTTCCTTGGAGATTTGACCTCCTGCTGACAGGCAGCACCTTCATAGATGGTCTTTTCCTTCTAAAACATGGAAGGATTTTATCCTTGTACTTTGCTTGGTCAGGCTGATGAGTGCAAACTCTTCGTGTCCACAAAGGTTGGGCAGAGTTTGCAATAACTTTTCTAGCTCTGGTGGCCTCACTCCACTTTTAAAGAGCTCTGAAAAGCTGAGGGTAGAAAGGAGCTGGCACCAGCTCCACACTGCTGGGAACTGAAACTGTGGGGAACTTAGGAGGTCATGGTGGCTGGGGTGTGGGCTGTGGGGCAGGTGAGGCAGGTGCAGGATGGGCGTCACACCTGAGGAAATCAGAGCTGAGTGTGGACAACACTTGAGAGATTTCTGCTCTGTGTCTAAGGTGCGGCTATGTTTGGAGGGCTGTGGGAACTCACTGTGAAGGGCTTCAGTGGCCAGGTGAGAGCTTCTCCCACACACAGGATATTGATATAGTTACAATTAATCTGTTCATTTGCTGCCTGGCTGGCCCCATAGCCCATGGAGTCCTTGACTTACTGCACATGAAGAAGAAGGCAATTCATTGACCTTGGCCTGAGATCGGAACCCACTTGGCTGAGATCCCAGATTCCCCAGTATTCCCAGTGCAGAGAAAGCAAGAGGAATGTGTTCTGGGGGAACGAGAGGGGCCACTGAATATTTTTGGTCCATGGGATCCCTTTGCCAACCCAGATAAGAGAAACCCTGCTGGAATCTTGTCTGCTTCTCAGGTCTGTCTCCTGGGCTGAGGGTCCAGAGGAGCCTCTTGTTTCCTCTGCGCTGCCTGCTCTTGTGAAGGAGGAGGCCCCTGCCATGCCCCTCCTGTATGGCTGTAGAGAAGCGGCCTGTGAGGGCAGTGACTGGAGAGGAGGAGCAGCAGCATATACCCCTGCATATTCCTGAGCACTGAGATCCATGCATGATAGCAGGTTTCTGGAATCCTCTCGGCTCAGCCATACCTCAAAACATAAAGCAAACCCTAGTCTGCTCTAGGGAGGAGTTGCTGAGTGTCTAAATTTGTGCATGGTGTGTGCGTGGGCTGAAATGCAGGTGCCTGGAGCACAGGCCGTGGGGAGTGCAGAGTGGGTCTGACTCAGGCCTACTGCCCTTCCGAGGAGGCATAAGAGCTACTCAGGCTGGGAAGGGTTTGCAGGCCCATCTGCCCTTCTAAGGAGATGATCCATCCCTGTCAGTCTCTGCCAGGAGCCTCCTGCTTCCACCTCAGAGTGTCATCCTGGCAGGGAAAGAAGGCTGGTGGGGTCTGCTGGTATCTCTCTCTCCGTGGGCCTGGGAGCTCCACTTAGGAGAGGCTGGGCTTGGTCCCCATGGCTTCTCTGCACAGTTCTATCACTGGATTGCATTTGAGTCATGCTGAACAGTAACAGCAGATATTATACTTTTATGTTTTTAAACTGTGCATGCTATTAAATAAAAAGAATGCCTACTAATTCTGTCATTGCACTTTATCGACCCTAGTAAAGATCACTTACATCAACTTAAATCTGATTTGAGCTTCAACATGAGCAGAGAATTTAGATCAAAATGGCAGCAAAAGTTCAGAAATTGAAATGAAATCACTGAATGTTAATTCTTCCAAGGCTTTGGGGTGAGTAGAAGCCTGATAGTCCATGGAAAGCTTTTCTAAAGCTGGCTCTAACTCTGGCACCATAGCCTCATGGGGCCCCAGTGTCCTCACCTGTGACCTGAGGCTAACTGGCTGGGAAGGTTACTGCATGTTAAATGACTCAAGGTGACCAACACTAGGTGCAGTGACAGGTTCTAAGTAAATGTAGTTGTTATAAATACAGTGTTTGGAACAGTTGGGCTTGGGCTAGTATTTTTTCTTCTCTTTGCCTGTTATGCTGCTGAACCTGTAAAACCAAGATGTCTGTGGTGAGAGCTGGTCTGTAAGTGATTGGAGCCATGGTATATGGAAGCACCTTCATTCATTCATTCATTCAGCACAACTTACTAAACGTCTGCTTTGTGTAGGTCATAATTCTATGTGCTTACCTTTTTTCATGGTATAGGCAAAATCATCACCAGCAAAACTAGAAAGGAGATACAGGCAGCAAGCCTGATGCTGACACTTACAACAGCCTCAGTAGCAAGGAGATGGGGTGGGAGGACTCAGAAGACACCACTGAGATCTTTGGGTGTGGTCAGAATGAGCCTTGGGGTCGCCCCTGTAGGCAGAGATGAGGGATCAGTTTCTAGAAAATTGCTTTCATGTTTCATGGAAATCGCCTTTGTCGTCAAGGAAAATGGTGGGATATAGATTTAAATCCAATTGGGAGAGCTTGAGACAAAACCTAGAAAATGGAACCGGGTGTGAGGTGCTGATGGGAAGACGATAATAAGGGTGAGAATGCATCTATTGCAGAAAAGGGGGAGTTATCATCTTATTGCAGTGGAGTAATTTATTCTTCTGCTGTACACCACTACAGTTCCCTGCCTCCTGAGCAATAGTGATATTCTGTATGCCCTATCTAGGAAGGAAGATATTAGGAACTGGTTGTTTGCTTAGCTTAAAGCCTCTGTTGACTTTAAAACAACTTGCCTAGAAGAAAAATGGCCTAGTGTATATTTACTGTTGAATATCATTTTCCTGAGGAAGTCGGCAAGCCCATTAAAGATTAATAATGGATCTTATTTTCATAGTTTCTGTTTAAAGTGTGTTCATGCAGTGTAGGTCAGGAGCCATTCAGACATCCATTTGCCTTTTTGTGCCCCACCCTTCCCAGAGCTTTCAGAAACCAGTCTCCTTTAATGTGCACCAGTTGACTTAACATTTCGCTCAGCAGAGATTGGGGTTTCGGCTCCACAGAGGTATTCAGTGCTGTCTTTCAGGAGCAGAAGGGAAAAGGTTTTGCAAATCATTGAAGTTGGAAAAGCCTGTGCATTTTAAAACTTTTGTCTTCTAAGAACCCTAAACAATCAGAGCTTGACTGAGGCAAGCACCATTCAAATAACTTCTAGAATTTACTTGTATTTTTCCTAAGTGAACAAGAGTTCAGCCTCTCCAGCCTCTCTTGTTATGAAGGTGAAGATGCTCAGTTGTCTATGTCCACATTTCTTTCTGGAAGTAGTCAGCACCTTCCTTAATGAGCACAGGCCCGGAGAATCAGTCACAGACCAAAAGAGGACAGTGTATGAGGGCCATAGGTAGAAGTGCCTGAACCTGTCTCTGGGTATACTGGAAAATGTTGAAAAGTCACAACACTTTGTTTTTAAAGGTAGAGATGAGTCTAGTATCAATCACACTGTTATTGAACATGTCCTGACCTTGGACCAATGGGTCACTGCCCTTGGGACAAAGTCTTTTTTTTTTTAATTGAATTCTTTATTGGTACAATTTATATACATCTCAAAATCACATATAACATTGGGAAATTTGTACCAGTATATACCACAAGTTAATTCTCATTTTTACCTGGGACAAAGTCTTTACATGGCAAGTTATTAGATGAATTCTAGAAGAAATATCAGTGTGGTCATTTCTGCCTTAAGACTTTGTAGAGGTATCAGAGTCAGGGTGGATCCTCTGTGCTCATCTAGAGCAAAAGGGAAGACAGCATATTCCTCAGTGAAAAATCAGAAAGAGCTGTATGTAGATGCTCAGTGCTAGGCACACCTAAGTCATCCAGGAACATTTAAAGGATATACTGGAGTAAGTTAAGCTTCAGAGAAATGAAGATACCTCAGATAACGTAGGTAGCACGTGGTTGCTTTGAAATTTAACTTTTATTCCATTATCACAGTCCATATTCAGAATCCTTGCTTGGGTGGTATGCGCCTGCAGCACAACACTTGGGTAGCTAAGGCAAGAGAATGACAAGATTGAGACCCACATGGGCTACATAGTGAAGCCTGTCTTAAAAAAAAAATTCCTAATGCCGGACGTGGTGGCTCATGCCTGTAATCCTAGCACTCAGGAGGCAGAGACAGGAGGATTCCTGAGTTAGAAGCTTGCCTGAGCACCATAGTGAGCTCAGGGCCAGCCTGAACTGCAAAGCGAGACCCTGTCTCCAAAAAGCAAAAAAAAAAAAAAAAAAAATCCTGCTATGTACCACTGCTTAGTAGTGTTTTACTGTTCTATTCCTAATGTTAGTGAATTGCCACAAATTTGGTGGTTTTGAGCGACATGAATCTATGCTGTCATAGATGTGTAGGTCAGAAGTGTACCTTGTTTTTCACTGGGCAGAAATCAAAGTGTCTTCAGGGCTGAGTTCCTTCTGAGGCCTGAGGAGGACCCATAATCTTTGCTTTATTCTGCTTTCATTTGTTGGCTCATCTTCCTTCTCCATCTTTAAAACCAGCAAAGGCCAGTGCAGTCTTGCTTATAGGACACCAGTCTTTCTCACCTGTCTGCCTTTTGCACTGTTACAGGCCCTTGTGATTCCAGTGGACTAACCCACATCATGCACAGCAGCCTCCCTACCTCAAGATCCCTAACCTCAGTCACACTGGCAAAGTCCCTTCAGCTGTGTAAGGTCAAATGTGCATAGGTTCCATGGACTATGCTATAAGCACCTTGGGGTGCAGACCACACTCCATAGGTAGGTAAGCCTGTGGCTTACCACAAGGATTTTGTCTTCTGCATGTCTGTATTGGCCCATGTTCCTATTGTTGAACTCAATACCCAACACTAACAGTTTAAAGGAGGAAAAGATTAATTTGACTCACATTTTAAGGAGATTCAGTCCACAGGGAGCTGGCTTCAAAGCAAAAATACCATAGAGGAAAGGAGGGTGAACTTTGTGTCTAGGGCTCTTGGGAAGTTGACATGGCTCCACTGAGTGTTCTAGGATGGCCCAGGAGGCAGCTTCCCAAATCTGCTCCTGAAGGTGGAAGAACCTGCTAAATTCTCCATGAAGCAAATAAATTCACAGCACTATGGCCTAGACTTTTAAGGTGTAAATAGATTGAATATCTAGATTTCAATTTTTTCTTTGTGTCCAGGTGTCACAGAAATCAATGTGTAATTTTTCTGTGCATAAATGTCAAAGCTTATTGAATGAGATCTATTCTAAAAGAGTTTTAGTGTATATTTGTCACTTCAGTTCTATGACCAGACAACTGTTAGATAACCAAGAGCTTTAATTGCTTCATCATCCAGAAAGACCTTCAATTTCTTTACTCCTTCGATTTCTTCTCTTAAACACAAGTACTGCCGAAGCTAAATTGTCTGCACTAATGGACATAGTTGGCCTTGGTAATAAAAACAATCTTACATGAATTGGAGATGCCTCGTAGGGTTGTCCGTGATCTTTCTATGCTGCTACTATTACTGTTTACAGTTTGTTCTGCCTGAATCGTCAAGTTTGAGTGTTGGGAGAGAGTGGCTGAGGGCCATGGAGGCGAGTCTCTACTGAAGGGCAGCTCAGAGTCATTGGATCAGTCTGCCAAAAACGCCTTCTAATTTGGGGTGGATTCTCTTGCAATGTCAGTGAGTTGCTGTTTCAAATTTGCAGGGTAGAAAGTAGTCAAATCCTGTCAGCTGCCTGGTAGATGTTGACTGATGGCTGTCAGTGTTCATGCCAGGTGGCTTCAGGGGGTGCTGAAATTGATTAGATGCCGGCTGGACTTCCCTTGGGGTTCCTGCACTGAGGTGTGATTGGAAAGGCTAAACATTGCCTCGCTACCCTGCAGCCTACTTTCTTTGAACCTGGAACAAGGCCCAAAGAAAGACACATGGATGGAAACTATGTGAACTCCCCTGGTGGCCTGCACGCCTTCCTCAGTAAGCTAGGCTTTGTCAGAGCCTCTGAAGGCAGGTCTTAGAGTGGCGATGGCAGCCTCTGTGACCCACATACTGGACCGACTGCAAGGAGACACTGAGGCCAGGAGCTGCCAGGGCACCTGGCTGAGGAGCCAGAGGAGCAGCAGTGATCAGGGTGTCCCTGGGGTTTGTCATATGTCACACAACCTCCCATATCCCAAGATGAGGCTGAGCAGGGACCCGGGGAGGAGGGCAGGTGTTGATCTCTACATGGCTACAGTGGCCTTCCTGTCCCAGAAAGACAAGTCTCAGAATCTTTTTGAACCTTGTGGTGCTCTCTCCCAACAGAATGTGGCTTGGCTGTGGCCAAGGCACCCTGTGTACTTCAGTCAGCCCAAATATTTAATCCCACCATGCGTGGGAACCTCCGTTAAGGGACTTGGCGCATCTGTGCCTGGAGTGTGTGGCTCCGCCCTGAGACCTGCTCTTTATATGGCCACGCTGACTTCTTGTCCCACACTCACTTTCAGCCCCTCAGCTTCACAGCCTGCTCCCAGGCGACCACCAGGCCTTTGCTCCAGGAAAGAAGAATGCATAACACCAAGTGAGGAATCGTGCTGCAAAATAATACTCCTTGCAAAATGTTTTTAATATAGGCTCTGATTTCCTGAAAGATGCTTTCCAGATGTGCGTTCCAGTGGGCTGTTGGAGAATAAGGGCTAAGGTAATTTTCTAAAAACAGAAAGAAGCAAAATCTGTTTTGTGTCACTGTACCAGACAATTACCATTCCAGTGTTCTAGCTGTGTCGTCTGTGGTCTAATATTAGCAGTATGTTTTTCAAGTTGTTTTTATTCCACATAAGATATTAGAAATATTAAGAAGCTTACTGATATATAGTTATTTGAAAAATAGGTTGTTTCCTTTGTGCTTCTGAGAAAAAGTAGCTTTGTTTAAAGTGTCTTTATTCTAGGAGTTCATTTGACTGAGACTTTAACACTTCAGGATTCCTGGATTTGGACATCTCAGATTTGTTTTGATCAAAGCTGATGTCTTCAGTTGCACAGATGTTGTCTATTCTGTGTATGGAAAATAAAGCCAGGAAGAAGACACTCTAAAATAAGTGCTTCTGTGTTAAGCTTGCTGTGTGTTGTTGCAGGGAGGATTTAACATTAGAACAGGCCGTGAATTGGACAGAAACTGAAGGATGGAAGTAAAATTGTGTTGGGCACCAGGTATGTTGAGGAACTCTACATAATTGTCCTTGAAGTCTCACAGAATTCACATTTAAAGTGAATATACATAGCAGTGACTCTATTTTCCAGGTGTAGAAACTGAGGTTCAGAGGAATTAAGTATGCTGAGCGCTAAAAGCATAAAAGGTGGAGCTGCGAACAGGTGCTCCTAAGTCCATACATCGTCTTTCCTGTCATCCTTAACTTTCTTGAACAGATTCTTTGTGGAAGTTTTAGAAAGCAAATTATTTGAATTAAAATTCAAGACGTGGAAGCCCTAGTGTTTACAATGGGTTCAGAGAAAACCTCCAGTGATTTCTTAGAGAAATAGATAAATAAAAGAGTCCTGTCCCGAAGTGTTGGGTTTCCACTGGGTAGGCAAGTCCTACACTCCTGTACGGACACTGGTAGGATCCAAAAGACCTGTGGAACATGAGCAAGAAGTCTAAAGAACACCTTAGTCAGCAGAGGTGCACGGCTGCAGGTGTACACTCGATAACTTCAGGAAATCCCAGGGAAACTAAAGCTGAACACTTCACAGTGCTCCTTTGACTCTTTAAGGAAGCTGGTGAGTCTTCTTCCAGTGGATGCTGTCTGTGGCCACCTGCCATGGGGCTCTGAGCAGGTGTTTAACCTCTTCAGCCTGTAGTTACCTTCTATGTATGATGTAAGGATTGATTAAAAAATCTGGTTCTCTAGACTCAACAGCAACCAGAGTCTTGGCATTAAAATTGTGGTTAACAGCAGAGTGGAATGCAACTAAGAATAACAATTATGCTTTTAAAACAAAAGTATTCTGTTTTTGTGTTTCAGAGCCTGTGTGAGTGTCCAGTAGACCGTATTTCTGAGATTTTAGAAGGAAAATCCAGAGTTTAGAAGTGAAGCAACAACTCAGGAACTCTGGCTAATTAGTGTCAAAGCCTGGTTCCCATTCAAGATCTCACAATTCTTAGTTCACACTCAATTCCACCAGCCATGTGGCTTGTGTTCAAGTATGAGATTTGTTCTGGAAAAACCTTTAAAGGGTTAGGATAATCCAGAATGGGTTAAATTAAGTATCACTGGCATACATTCTACCTCCTCTCCATAACATTATTTTCCCAAAACAGCCACAGAAAAGGTAGATAAATGATCCCTCCTCTCACACTGTCAAAAGACCCTCTGGTTCTGAGAACACTTTCCTAAATTTTATCATTGTAGTTATATTTCTATTTCCAGTTAGCAGCATGCTAACTGATATTTTCTGTGTAAGCCACTGTTTCTGCAAATCTCCTAAGGCCATTTCAGCCCTTATCAGACTTCTCTCCCTTTTTAAGGGTGGGAGCGTTTCTCTTACTGAGGACGATACATTTTTACATTAGTGCCTATTCATTTCTTTTTTATTTTCTCAGAGAAAAACAATCAGAGCTCATCACTGCTGTAGCCATGGAGATTTCATGTCTCCACAAGAAATTCAATTGTGGAGTTTCTTTGTTAATCCCACACTGGACATTTAAGATTCCTTGTTTGAATTACAGTAAGGCAGGCAACGAAGCCAGTGAAACCAATTATAGCGTGATTGATGACCCAGTGTGGGTGGGGAAGTGTGCATCAGGCTGTCCCAAGCTGCTGGAGTTATGCATGCGAGTCATTGTCGGGGTGGTGGCTGGTGACTGGGCAGTGGGAGCCAGAGCTATAAAAACCTACAGATTCTGGCTTTTCCAAGTACTGTGCACTTAGCACAGCCACTGGCAACACATTCAGCTACTGAACTTATCAATGGATTAATACACTGATGTGGGTTGTGTGTTCATGTTCCAACCAATCACTTCCCAGCACATGAGCCTTTGGGGGAAGGTTTTAGATCTAAACCCAACGCTGGCCACCATTGCACACATCCTTCCATTGCCCTTTCCATCTGCTCTCAGTGCTCTGCTCTGTTTGCTAGATGCAGTTCCTAGGCACCTTCCCACCTTGGCCATTTCCTGCTTCCTCCATGGCTGCTCTAGCAATGAGACACATTAGGTCCTAAACAAATCTTTAACAGCTGAGAAGAGCCACCATTCTTCCTAAAATTTGATACTGTTACTGTTTGGTTTCAAGTGCTTCAGAGGCTCGTTCTGTCTTTGGGACAAATCCAAACCTGTGGGTCAAGGATCTGTGAGGCTCCTAGCACCTCCTCCCATCAGATCCATCTGCGTCCTGCGGCCCAGCCATCCAGGGGAATACCTCCCAGTGCTCCTGACAAGGCAGGTGAGGGCGGATGGACAGTGGCTACAACCTGGAGGAGTCACTCACCTGTCTGTGCCACAGGCTCCTCCTCTATATGAGGATATCAACAGTATCATCACCTGATAAGGCTGTTATGCTGATTGGATGCATGAACTCATGGCAAGCATTTAAACCCATGCCTGGAACATAGTATACTTGTTGCCTTGTTAGGATCATCATTATTGTATGCTGCTTTCTTCAACCTGCAGTACCCTCCTCCATCTTTCCCTGGCCTATCCCTCCCTGTCTTTCCCATTTCAGTCCCCAGATTTGAAATTGGCTTTGGTAGCTCACCATGGACAGTTAAAGGCATAAGGGAAGAGTCAGAAGGTGTGATTTTAAATGTTAGCTCTACTGTGGCTGCTTTCCTCTATGCTAACTTTACAGATTTGGCTTCTTTGTCTGTAAAATTAAGAAAGAAAATAATAGTACATACCTCATTAGAGTTGTCAGGAACAGAAGTGTAGTTTATAAGAGCTATTTAACATCTGCTAAATTTTTCATCTAGGTTTGGCCTTCTTGCTATTAGCAGACTTTTGTACCTTATATCAGAAACTAGCCACTGTACTTATAATACTTTTACTTGTGTCTCTTGGTGTCTAGACCACTGGTTACTAAAGTTTAAAGATAGGGTCGTTTCCTCATTATACCACAAGCATTTGACATACCATTCAGTCCATGGGACAGAGGAGAATCCAGCTGCTTTGTCCGTAAGTGTAATCCTTTGCAGGAAGTCCTGTAACGAGACAGTGATGGGGAGGGGAGATGTGAAGGAGTAATCTTCAGAGGGAGATGTTTAAGAAATTACTGAAGACTGGAGGTTCAGAGCCACTACACTGGAGGTTCATTTGGTACTAAGGAAATAGAAAAGGAAGCCTGTTCTCAAAGGGCAGGGACTCTAATCCCAAGGCATGACAGGTGCTTTTTCAGTGGGATTGTCTATCACAGAGGTTTTCCAACAACATTGTGAATTGATAGTTAATTCTTTAAGAACAAACTGCACCATAGTGAGCTCAGGGCCAGCCTGAACTACAAAGCGAGACCCTGTCTCCAAAAAGCAAAAAAAAAAAAAAAAAAAAAAAACATTGTTTTTGCAACATCTGCTGATTACAGTGGTGTAAATACTCTCACCCCGGCACTATCAGTTTAGCAATGTGACGTTAATGAGTGCAGAATTCCTCAAAAGTGACTCACTAGTTAATGTTGAGCTAGCTCAACACTATTGAGTGAGACAGTGACAGGAAGGGGAAGCTCAATCACTGGGGCTTCTTCCTTCTTTTTCTTGTTCCTCTAATGTGGAACCACTCTATCCCAAGCGTCCGCATGGGAGAGGGTGTCAGGTGTGACAGACCCATAGAAATGGGAATGTTGTGAGCACATGTGCTCACTCTCCCTTTGAAACTCTTCCCACCCACGGGCTGTGTTGGCGTTAGGAGATCTGTCCCCACAGTCTTATTGCAAAATGCAACTGTCTGGGTTCTGCTCAGAGTATATTGTTTTATCCTTCCAATCAGGACTTTGCAATGGACAGACTTGATTAGCATTTCATTCCAAAGTCCGATGTAAGTCAATTGTGAGGTTGTGAAGCAAAAAGAGCCTGGTGGCATTAGCCTTGCCCTGAAGGACAGAAATCCGTGTGATATTGTTGTTGAGTTAGTGGTCTGCTCCAGAGACTCTGAGAAACCGGAGCTGCATCTCTGGGGAACAAGCAGGGGTGGAGAGGCTGCCTGGTCAGAGATCCGCTCAGCTCAAGTTCTGCATGGAGCTGGACCTCCAGCTACCTAGGCCACAGTTGACCTTTGCAAAGCTAGAAGCTCAGAACTACTAGATCATTAATTTTCATGAGCAGGAAAATTCTTCTGAAATTAACACTCCATGCAAGCTGAATGCCATCTGAATCAGTGAAGGAAGCCTGAGCCACCTTTCCTCCCCAAAAATAAATCCTTTAAGCAGACTGTAGAAAACAGCCAAGTTTTGTATCCTTCAGTGTGTTCAGTTAAAATCAGAAAACACCGGTGAGGTGTGGACTGTGGTTGGGGTCCAGACTCATATATGCAACACACACACACACACACACTTCACTGGGGAGATTTTGCCAAGCCACTTAGCTTCAGCACATGTCCTTACTTGGGAGGTGTTACAAGGGGTTCTCTGAAAAGCATCAGATGCTGTGTCAGGAAAATACAGCAGACCTGCCAGAGCCTGCTGCAGGTGCTTGCTGTGATGAGCCAGGTGCCCAGAACATACAGAGGTCCCTGGATGGGCACAGACAGGAAGGCGAGGGCGTAGCTGGTTGCATGGATCAAGGGAAGAGCCTCATAGACGCTGTGCTGCTCAGGCGGAGCACTGTGAGCTTAGATAATTTGTCAGGCTCCCTCCTAGTTTGGAGGGGGTACATAGAAGGGGTTTCCTACAGCCCTTTACACACATTTCCCTCCCTAAGCCAAGCTTGCTGATATCATAAAGCATGCTACGTAAATGCAATTCTTGGGTGGGGAGAAGTAACAAAAGCACTAGGCATGTCAGCAGACATCTCAGGGGTGAACTAAAGACAGAAAAAAGCTGAGACAACCTCCCATTGTCTCCCATAATTACCAGATAATTTAAATTCTCCCGAAGTCCATTGTGTTCTCCCAGAGAAACAGAGCTGTTGTCTGCTGAAATGACCTCGAAGGTCATCCAGTTCTCATTCAGGATTTCTCCAACAATGTCCTCTTCAATCTGAAAAACAGCCAACTGGCCACAAAGAGCTCTCTTCCTCCCCACCAGCGTGTCTGTGGCTTTTCTCCGCTTCTTGGTCTCTGTACCCTCACCGCTAACCAGGCTTCCGGATGGGCTGTGTTAGCCCCTGGAGAGTTCCCAAAATGCAGACAGAGCTTCACTCTGACCAGCCCCAAGCCCACTGCTCACACTGAACCATACGTCCTTCTGGCCTTTCACATTGGTTCTCCAAAGGCAGGCTCCTCACTGCTACTGGGCTGGGGTGAATCACTGCTCTGGGCTGGGGAAGGCAGAGACACACATTCTGAAAGCCTGCAGGGATTATGGGAGCAGATGGGCTGTAGGATCCTATTTTGATTCCAGGGACACGTTTCTGTATAAAGTAAATATTTTCTCACTGTGGATCTCTGGTGAGTATGGAGAGAAGCATATTTCCTAAAGATGCAAATAAGTCTAGTCAGAAATAAATATTGAATAGAAACTTCAAAGCCTCTAGATTTCTTGAGTTATAGGCCCTGAAGACTTCTCTCCAAATAAGCGGACACACACAGGTGGATGAGGGCTTGGGGAGGGGATGGTTGGGAAACTGTATAAGAAAAAGGTTGACAGCATTTTAATAGTTCATATTCTATTTGTGTGTGTATACAGAGTAAAGCATATCAACAAAGGAATAAAGAAAAGTTATGCTTGTCCAGAGACTTAGGATTTTTCCTTTAAATGTATTTTATTTAAAATTGACATACTGTACACATATTTATGGGATTTATCTGATATCACAAGACATGTACACAGTGTATAATGATCAGATCAGGTTAATTGGCATATTCATTACCTCAAACACGTGTCATTCCCTCATGTTGGAAATATTCAAAATTCCTTTCTAGGAGCTATTGTAATGCAGTCAGTTAACCATAGTTACCATACTGTGCTACAGAACATGAGAAGTTACTCTTCTTTCTAGTTGCACTGCTACACCCATGAACCATTCTTTCTCTGGCCCAGAAGCTTGGGGTGTTTCCAGCACATTTCACCTTCTTTTTCCATTGTAGATCTCGCCTCGCAGATTTTTTTACCAACTGCCAGCCAGAGTCAAGGTCTGTCAGCAGCTGCCTGAAGGAGAACTACGCAGACTGCCTCTTGGCCTACTCCGGCCTGATTGGTAAGATGGGGCCGGGCGGGATGGAGGAAGAGTCTGGTTTACAAATACCCACGCTCTGTGCTTGTAGCCAGATGATGTCTGCTCATGTAAAAACCTCCCAGTAACCTTCTATACTGGGGTTTCAACAGTGGAGCCTTTAGCATTTGCCTGTCTAAAAAAATAATAAAAACCAAAATAATGGATGCACAAAAGACAAAGGCAGGAAATGGATTATTTTTTAAACTGATTTTATTAGTACACTTTATGCATACGTTATGATCACAGTCAACATTGAGAATTTGTACCTAAAATGACACATCTTGATTCTCATTTTTTCCCATTCCCGTCTGTCCTAGAACCCCACCCTATATATAAGCTTTGTTTCCTTTTTTACCATCAAATTTTTTCTTTCCCTTCTTTACTTTCCACCCTTTACTATGCGCCCTTTCCCTTTTCCTTTTGAATGTTTTCTTCCTATTTCACAATATCTATCATACATTTTGGAACTCATTTACACCTTCAGTTTCTCATACTAGGAAACAGTATAGTATTTACAGGGATTCCTAAGGGGCAAGGAAACCACAAGTGTGAAGGGAGGGAAGTTTTGGGGAATTGACCATAGAGAACAGAAGCAGGAAAAAAAATAAAAGCCTGGTTATGGAAGAAGAGAGCAAGCCAAATGAAGATCAGTGTATTAGAGAACTTTAGAGAGAAGGAACTTGGAAATCATTGCATCTGGGAAAATTAAAAAAGCTGTTTCACAGCAGTGACACTTTGGAAATAAAAACCCTAAATACCAAGGTCCTTCTTGATATTTGCGTTCTTGGTAAATAAACTCCCTATGAGCAGTAGGACCCTTAGGCTACGTTTTCTCCTTGGAAATAGTGTCTTTGTAGAACCATGTTCTCAGCATTCAGGAGGACAGTGCAGTGAAGTGAGGCTCCCATGTGTGGAAGAGAGCCAGCGGGAGGCCCGCCCGCTTGTGTCTGGGAGAAGTGGGCCTGGCAGGAGGATCGATGGGTGTCCTAGGTACCAGGGACAGCAGAAGCTTTGGTGTCAGTTCGCAATTGCAGTTGGCATTTGAGGAGGAACATGCAGTGCAGGCTGGGGAAGGCGAGAGAAATCACAGTTGTCAGAGTACGATGCCTCAGCCAGGGTGCGCTTCCCTGCCAGCCTCTGTGCCAGGATCACACATGCCACCTGTGGGAAGAACCCTTCCCAACCCAGCACGACAGCACCCTTGTCACCAGAGTGTTTGTGAGGGGCCTTTGAAAACGAGGGAGGGGACTTACTGCGGTGCTATTGTCAGTTCTGACTTTGTTGCAAGGACAGCTGTGCTTCCTTCAGTCCCACTTGCCTGCATTTTTTTATCAGTCGGTCCACCTTTCCTATGTCGGTACTCTGCAGTCACAATTCCCTTTCCTTAACAAAGTCAGTACCAAACGTGGAATTCTAGAAAAACCAAAAGCCACTAAGGAATACTCATTGTTAAGAAAAAATTGTGATGGTTAAAAAAAGGGGGAAACAAACTCATGTAAAAAGGGGTGGGTGGTTGTAGGATGAGCAAGGGAATGAGGAAAAATGAGAATTAAGTCGTGTCATATACTGGTACAAATTCTCAATGTTGAGTGTGACCATGATGTACATATAAAATTTCGTATATCACAATAAAAATTTTTTAAAAAATAAAAATTTCTAGTAAAAGCTTATATTTTGTGGGGGGGGGGGAAGAGAATAACACCATAGAACTCACAGAAGAAAATGTTAGATACCCACAGCCCTACTCCAATAGCTAGTCACTGTTAATACTCCAGTCTGCAGCCACCCAGGAGCACAAGTTCATTAACTCCTCTGTGAGTGGCCAAGGTGAGGTACTGCCAACTCTGTGAGCAGTTGAGGCTGGCAAACCCTCGCCTGCCTGAGGAGGACAGAAAGAAGGGAGAAAGAGGCAGAGGCATGTGCTCTACAAGTCAACATTTACTTCGCTTCCGGGTCTGTCACTCTCCCTTCATGCCGGTTCCTGGGTCATTGGTGAGTCACTTTGCACAAAACCTAATTATATTTCTTCCATATGGCAGGGGTCTCCTCTGGTGCCTCAAATACATTGACTTTTACTTCTCACTCAGTATTTGGGATGCCTGGTCAACTAAATTGACAGAAGTCCATTAAGAGTTCCCTTAATGTTGAAGTTTAAAATTCTTAGGCTGAGTTATAGTAGGATACTATTCATTTCAAATTAGAACAAAGACAGTATATCCCTTTGATACAGAGGAGCTCACAAACATTTGTTTTTGTTTGTGAGCCACATACATCCTGTGGATCACTGACCACCTATTATTAGTTCTTACTTCTGCTGAAATATCTAAAAACAGAAGGCTTCTTGGCATTGGTGGGCATTGCCTGGGGGAAGCCAGGGGAAGACATTTGGGCTGTATTAAGGGTAAATGCATTATGTATCTGTGCCATTTGAGAACTTACCAGAAAAGTCATGAATACCACAAAATGTAGCAGGAGAGACCACCCAGCATTTCTCTAAGGACTATGGAAGGTCCACAGACAATGCTCCAGGAGGCCCTGGCTTAGAGAAGTTCCAGGGTCTATTTCCAATTTTTTCACAACTTGGAAAGCTGTTCAGATCAGTTGAGAATCTGGTAAGCAGGAGGCTTATTATAAATGTTCACGTGGTCAGGACATAGGGGCGTGTCAGGGGCTCCTAGGCTTGCCTGTGTTACTCTGAAGAAGCCATTTGATTCGGAGGGAGGTGGATGCAAAGCCCTGAAAGGATTTTTAGGATATGTAGACCCAGTGGTATCTCTTTATTAAGATTAATGACATTTTCAAGAAAATACAAGGAATTTTGGCAACTCAGGCATTCTAAGTTAACTCTCTTCTAGTCCATGACGTCCATACCATTTGTGCAGGGAAAATTACTGTAAATTTAAACGGAAGGAGTTCTATTATAATTTTCAAAGTAAATGTGTAAATTATCTTATGTGCTGAAGATAAATTGCCAAGAAAATGTGTTGGCTAACATAATTTCCCACTCAGCAAATGCAGGGTTTGTAATTATCCATGGCACATCCATTGTCAGAGGAACACTTGTTTCTTTTCTGTGGAAAAGTCTGTCTCATCACAGGAATGAAATGCCTTGTGTTTACTCTTGTAGGCACAGTCATGACCCCCAACTACATAGACTCGAGCAGCCTCAGTGTGGCCCCGTGGTGCGACTGCTTCAACAGTGGGAATGACCTGGAAGAGTGCTTGAAGTTTTTGAATTTCTTCAAGGACAATAAATGTCTTAGTGAGTTTAAAAAAAGAAGATGCATGCAAACACATGTTTTCTTCGGCAACCTTGAACTATTCCCTCTTGGTTTGTGTCGTCTGCCCCCTCCCCTCTCTGCCTGTCTCATTCTCTTAGTCTCTCTCTCTGGTTTGTCTCTGTCTCTCTCTTCTTCGCTTTTCCTGACTTCAGCTCTTCTTGGCCCTGTTGTGCAATGCAGCAGGGAACCACATGAGTGATGAACTAGGTGCTGCCAAGATTATGAATCCAAAGGCCTGAGTGAGCAAGAGATTCAAATGACAGAGGGTACATTATGTGGGAAAGAACACTTTCCATCTGCAGATCAAATTTTGATCTTGGCAACCAGTGGAGAATCTGTTCCCAAGGTTCTGAAAACCTGGGCAGAATGTATGATGTGAGAGGTTCAGAAAAATTAGATGAGGAGAGGCCTCCAAGGACCCTCCGGGAAAAATCAGAATGTTAACATCCATCGCCCCTTGGATTTTCAGGGTTGGCTCAGAGCGGAAGCAACAAATCTTGAGAGGAGAAAGCTGGAAATGCAGCCTGGAGACTTGGAATGTCTGTTAAGCAGGGGTGGGCAGGGCTGGGATGGGGGCATCTTGCTTGGAAAGAGTTGGCTATTACTGCAGCGACCTTTTGGCAATTCAGAGACGTGTTTCCCAAAGAGACAGAGGAAGAAAGTAACACTGACCACCTCTCAAACAGCTCCCCAAGGGTCATGCCAGGGATCACATGCACCCTGATGAGCATAATGTAGGTGACAGTCTGGCAAAAGTATAGAAAATTTCACACACTGTTATGCTACCCACTGCTTGAGGCATTGTATGTCTTTAACCTCTCACTGTAGGGTATGGAATACACATTTTCTCATTTTCTGGACTCTGTACGTGAATCTTAGGAGACACAGTGTTATTGTATTTACCTCACAGCCAAGTGAAAAGCCAGCATTTACATGGTTCATGTGCAGTAGAGTTAGGATAAAACTCCTGATTCCTTGTGCTTTCTCCTGTCTCCAGAAGGTCTTGTTCATGCACAGTACTGAAAGACCTGTTGAATAAGAGCATAGTTCTGAATAGTAAAGAAAAGGCATGACTTCTTGGTGGGAAGGGTGGACCAGAGTTTTAGGAATCATGGTTTAGCCACTTCCCCGAGAGTCTTGTCCTCCAGTAACAATTTCTCCATGATGCTTATGTTGTACATACAAAACAGCTTTTGCATGTTACTATAAAACCTGCTCATTGTCCCATTTGTAGAAAAGAGAAACTTGTATCATTTGTTCACTAGGTTATTTGAATAATGTTGCTGAAATCAGTTGTTCTAGTCCCCTTAAAAGTAAAACAAGCTTTTGGCTTCTTAAGTGAAATTCAAACCCACAAAATTAGCATCAAGTATAGAGGCATTTACTGAGACACTGGGCATGCCAAGGAATTTCTGTTTTGTTTGGTATTGGCATATTACATACACGCACCTATACAGTATACACATCCTCTTTTCCCATCCTGTACTCTGTCAGCAGAATGCAAATTTTAATGAATCAATGATAACTGAGTAAGCAGGCAAAAACTTTCTACTCATACTGGTTGGCAAACTTTGGCCTCACAGAAATATTAAAGTTGCCCCTGTTAAGCAACATTTTGAGAACAGAGAGAATAATCTGGAATCCTACTGCTGATGACTTTTCAATAAAAATAAATGTATTTGGCTTATAACAAGGGCCAAACCTACCCAGACTTTTTCATCAGCCAGTTTGTATTTGGGTTATACTTTGAGCACAGGGCATCAAAGACACAGGGTTATAACTTCAGTCTCTTGCAAGAGATATTTAACTAGGATCTCAATTCTACTACCTTTGGATTGGGCCAGGCCTCTCCAGATTCCCTTGCCATGAACACAACTATAACCAACTCTTTACTTTGAGTTTGTGTGGTAGGAAACAGTTATTTTCAAGTGAAATGCATAACAAATGTAAGAGCAAGAGAGAAGAAAAGGATGGAGGGCATCCATTCTAAAAGAGCAGCTGCACCCCTGAGGCTTTCTGTAGATGGACCCTCCCCTGCCAGCTTCCCTGGACCACAAAATACCAGCCACCCCTTTATCCCCAGCTGCTACTTCTGATCTCTCTTGCTTCATTTTTCTCTGGACATTTCTCACCTTTTGTGCATTACAGATTTACTTATTTGCTGCTGACATCATTCACTATAGCATGTTGAGCCCCCAGAAGAGCAGTTTGAATGAATGAATGAATGAATGAATGAATGAATGAATGAATGAATGACTCAATCATTGAGCAGGTTGATGGACTGAATTCACACAGCAGGGCAAACACACTATGCAGTGCATAGGTAGTTTCGGTAAATGGCAAAAGTCTCTTGAATCCGTGTGACTTAACAAGAAAAAGGAGTTTTTGTCACTGCTGTCCCAGCTCACTTAAGGAAACCAGTCCCTTTCTAGATATTCTACCTGCCAGTTAAGCTGTGTAACATGGCTAGAAGCATGAAGAAAGCATTTATATTAATTTGAAGCTGTTTATAACAAAGCTTCAAAATGTAAAGTTGTAGAAAACAAAGCTTCCAATATGCTAAACTTAAAGGGTAACAATTTTAGAACAGTATGTCACTTCTAAGGGGAATATCAGGTCTCAATTATTCTGTCTTGTGTGTGTGTGTGTGTGTGTGTGTGTGTGTATACCAACTAAAAGTCATATATCAACAATTTGCACATTCAGATCCCAAATGAGAAAGTTTGATTTCTTATACAATGAATATGAAATAAAAGATTTCTAAATCCAGGCCAAATCCCCAAAGACCTGATTAAAAACTGTTTTTTATTCATTTTGGGGAGGGAATAGCACACAACCAATTTACTCTTGCCGTATAAACAATCTAATCCCATGAAATTGTAATAAGCTTTTAAAGTTTTACATTTTAAACTTTTCATTTAAACAGGGCTGCTCCTATCTAATTATGCAGATTTTGTTTGGAAGACTGGGAGTAGAAGAAGAAAAAATAATCTTACTTAAGTGTTCACAAGATATTGATGAGGTTTGGGGTTAGATATTTTGTTTTAAAGAAACGGGCTACATTTTGCCTGCCAAATTAGGGAATGCCGCTGAGTTGCCTCAGTTTCATTATCAGGGATGCTTTAAGGAAGAAGGGACCAATTAATTAGCTTTTAGTCTAGAATTTTGACAAAACATAAAAGCTTTCTTGGGGGAATAGCACAGTTACGATCCCAAATAACAGTCTGAGGCTGGTTTCAAAAGGCTTGACCTATGAGTATTTCAGGACAAGCACCTTGCTCAGCACCTGACACAAAAATAACAACACAGTAAGTATTGGTTGCACTTGGAATACAACTCAGTGTTTAATGACTGAATTGATTTTTGAGCAACTGACCAGAAGACTGATTCTCAGTGTGTGTGGACTGGGTTTATGGATGAATGGGTTTTGTTCAGTGAAGTCCGATCCTGTAGCCAGAGTGTGCCTCTCTGACCGTGTGCATCTTGTTACATTTATTGCTTGACTTTGAAATTGGATTCCCTCCTGCTTTACTGCAGAAAATGCAATTCAAGCCTTTGGCAACGGCTCCGATGTGACCGTGTGGCAGCCAGCCCTCCCAGCACAGACCACCACTGCCAGCACCACCACAGCCTTCCGGGTCAAGAACAAGCCCCTGGGGCCAGCAGGCTCTGAGAATGAAATCCCCACACATGTTTTACCACCTTGTGCAAACTTACAGGTGAGAATTGGGTCTAGATTTCCTATTGGCGCTCACTTCTGGGGAAAACTTGGATTCATTTTATGAAATTCATATAGAGATGGATGACAGATGTTGCTCAATTGGAACCTTGAAATTGAATTTTAAATAAAATAAATGGAGACTATGGTGTTTCGTATAACAGAGAAAAATAGACTATGGAACTGATAACTTCCATTTACTAGTGCTGTGGCTTTGGCCAACACCCTTGTGTCCAGCTCTGTTAAATAAGGGAATCTACCCAGGTGCCAGAGTTGGTTGGATGTGCTTGCTCAGGGCTGGGCCCTGGGGGTATCACAGAGGAGTAAGCACAGACAGCGGAATGGTGTGTTTAGTCTTTAAAGCACCTTGAATACCTTCTCCCGTTCACTCCTTACAGCAGCTATATGAGGCAGGTGTGGCAAATATCATTTCCTTGTACAGATGAGGCAACAGAGGCAGAAAGAGCTGGTGCCTTACCCAGAGTCATACGCTATTCCACTGATGGTCTGTGCATTTTTGGTTTGTTGTGTGACCTTTGTTCTTGAATTAGGAGCAGAGAAGAGGAAGTAAAGAATACAAAAGGAAGAAAGGAGAAGCCAGGTTTGAGAGAGCTCTGTGCCCTGGCTCTCGCTGAGGGCCAGGGACACAGATAAAGAAGACAAATGCAAACCTCGTACGCTATGTATCAGTTGATTCGCTTTTTCACCTACATTAAGAGACTCCTGGAGAGGTGATTGAATCCTGGGAGCACTCTGTTTATCTGTGGATTAACCCATTGATGTTCCCAGCTGAATTGACTGTGGTTTGAGGAATGGGTCACTGGACCTCCTGCTCTGAAAGATGGATTTCTTGTTGGCATTCCTCCCATGTGTTGTTTCTGGTCACCAGGAAGTGGGCAGTTGCTTCAGCATGCCATTTCTCCATTATGTTCCTGCTTCAGAGCCAGCCAACCCTGGACCAGAACCTCTGAAACCAGTAGTCAAAGTAAAACTCTTTATGCTACAGGGGTCAGGTAGTCTGTCTCCGTAACAGGAAGGCTAATACATGCTGGGTTTCTTCATGCCTGAAGTACAGGAGGCACAGAGAGGGAAGAGTGAAAGTTCGTCAGTAAAACTTTGCACAACTTGACCTTTTTAGAGTGACTGATGTGAAAATGGTTGAAAGGATGGTTTGAGGCCAAAGGATCTGAGAGTGAGAAATGAAGGACTTCACCCTGAGAATGTGGTCCCCCTGGCTGATTGAGGACTCTTGCTCTGTGCAGGGCTCCCGGGGGGCTCCTTGTCTGCTCCTTGTTCCTTTCTGGCTGTCTCTGGATGAGTTACCACTTGCCAGGGGTCCTAGAGGTATCTTAAGATGGCGTTTGTCCTAGCCACCTGTGTCACAACTAGGATAGAACTGAGTCAAACCAGCTCAGGATCCGTTGCTAACAGATTTGTAAACAATCAGCAGCCTTTGGCAGCTCTTCCAGTGAGAAGTGCCCTCTCCTAATGCTTTAACATATACAATAATAGAAGAAAACTCTCAGGGTTCGGAGTGTCTATCTTGAGGTAGATTTCTCCCTTGGGAAGGAATGCGTAAGAATAAATGTTGTTGGAGGTCTGCTTCCAAATGTTATTATCAACAAACCTAAGGTTGTTCTCTGTGCCCATAGGTGGCCTTGGGTGTGGTTATGGGGGATCATCTGTGACTCCTAGAAAGGCTCTGTTTTAAAAAAGGAAAGTTGATTCATTAGTATGAAATGATATGGAAATGTCCAAGTGCTGACCCCCCAAGGTGATAAAGTACTGGGTTTGGGGTAACCTGCCAAGCTTCTGTGTCAGGATTAATTGCAGTCATATCAGTAGCAAGCGTGACACAAGCTGTGCTATTGTTGGCCTGTTCCTTTGACTCGTGCAAAGTGGCCTCGTGAAAAACAAAGAAACCTCAATAATTCTACCAGTTATTTCAGTATCTGTGTACTTGAGTTGTCTGCTACCTGGAAAGGCTCAGGATATTTAAACCAAATGGACTGTACTTGTCACTTATTTAAAGGAAATATCTTCAGAGATTAAGTCAATATTAGAAAAATTTGTATTTTGCATTGTACACTGTTTAACTCTTGTAACTTACAGGGAAGACTTCTTATATGTGGCATTTGTAGGCTTGACTTTCATATTCACATAGAACACATTTGTCCTTCTGGATCTGTAGGGAATATGCTCCCAGGTTCCTCTGAGGATACCAGGATTGGAGGATGCTCAAGTGCCTTAAATAAAATGACATAATATTTGGGTATAACTTAGTAATCCTCCAGTATATTTAAAATCATATATAAGTTACCTATAACACCCAATACAAATGAAAATGATATATAAATTATGGTGATACCATATTTAAGGAGTAGTGACAAGGTAAAAGTCTCCATGTTCATTCCCTTCAGACACAATTTGTTTTGCTAATATTTTTGACCTGTCATGGGTTGTACCCTCAGAACTCATGGGGACGGAAGGCTGATCGGGGTGAAGGCTGAGCGCTGTGGCACTGGGCCGAAGCTGAGAATGCCTTCATCTCACTTCCTCTGCCTCTTTGCTACCTTCCTCCTGGAAGTGCAGCGACAGGCCCGGGGCACACTCGGATGAGGCCAGCGGGTAGCTGGAGGACAGCTGCAGGAAGTGGGCAGTGGCTATAGTGCACAGTGTCAGCCACAGCGTTAGTTTCCTGATGAGCCAAATGGAACACATCTGTGTCTGTGGGTGAGACGCGGCAAGCCGGTGGTGGCCATTCCAGGCCAAGGATCCTTCCTAGGCTTAGGCTCCCTCCCTCATCCCAGTGGAATTTGGGAGGCAGCACTGCAGAAAGACACCAGTAGAGCAGCTGTTCAGTTGTGCAAGCGGCTTGTACATGGTGGACAGTCTTTGTGAGAACGCTTCCTGTCCAGCTCAGCAGCGTGGAGGAGAGCTCTTCTGCCTGCCTCACACCCGCTTCCAACAGGCGCATCATCTTCTCTGCCTGCCAGACCACAGTGGCCCTGAAGAATTTGGAGCAGAAACACCATGGGCCATGTGTGGACACGGAGCAGAGGGAGGGGACACAACAGGAACAACTTCTTGGAACAGAAAACCCACAGCGTTCTCTGGATCCCAGGCTAGTCCACACCTCCTGACCTCCCAGCAAAGCCCTAACTCCGTTTTGCTCATCCCAGACTAGAGCCAATGTATCTTCAGGCTGAGCATTGACAGGATATGACTAGTGGAACAGATGAAAGGCAGACATGATCCCTTCAATTCCTTGATAGTCTGCTCAAGAACATAGATGCTAATCTATATTTAGATGCCTTTTCCCCTGCCGCTACCACCCCAGTCCCTCATGGGATCCAAACAAAGTCTGTTTGTTTTAGTTAGGGACAGACCCGTCCAGAAATAATTTTGAAACTCTTCCCAAGAGGCAAACCCCGAAGCTCCAGAGATAGAAAGAAGGCGATTATCCAAACCTACTAAATACCCAGGACTCTCCTGGCTGTGACCAAGTGAAAATTTTAAATGTTGGGTTTTCAAAGGAGAGCTGCCAATGGGTGTTCTGTAAATCATTTGTGCCGGCAGACTGACCCCATTATGTCAGCTAATCCTGGAAATACAGGAGGTAAATTTAAATCTTCAAGCATGAAGCACTTAATCAATATTCTAAATGTTTTTCTTGCAATTTATGCTTGCAGAGCAATGGGGTGCTTTGGCTCCCGTTAATCTTCCGCTGGAGAAGAGGCGCTTGTGAGGGAGGCTGGCGTGGTGGGGTTTGCATAGGACACTCGATGGAAGAACAACTCTGGGGGTTGGAAAAGAGGTGCTTAATTCCATGGGAGGCCCAGAGCAGGGGCAGGAAGCTCCTATCCTGAGCTGCTTACTCCCTCCCCTACAAAAGGGAGCTGGCCCGAGAGGACTTAACTCGGACCTCGCCTTAGCCTGTAGTAGATGGCATAGGAGTTCCTTTGCTGACAAAACCTGGGGCTTTGGAGTTTCTTGAACCCAAGTCCGAATTCTGACTTTCTTCCCTTTGCTCTTTGGACTTGGAGCGTTTCTCACCTCTCTGAATCTCTGTGTAAAACACCACCCATGTTTTGATTTTCTTAAGAAGATGGAAAGACAACATCAGAATGCAAAGGATCCAGATGTAAACCGACAACTCTGGACTTGCCAAGTGACCATGCTCTTCTTAGAACTGCTTCTGTGCCTTATAGCTGTGACTCCACAGTCGGGCTGTGAAACAAGGGCTGTTTCCAGAGGCTGAGAGCGAGGGAAGAGGAAGGAAGCTATTTAGGTTTTGCTTTCTTGATTTGCAAGAAGTGTGTGAACCAAAAATTACTCTGTTGGTTTCAAAATGGCATTGTCGAAAGTGCTGCAGAAGAAGAGAACGAGTGAAATATTCTTGGGACTCCAGGGCAAGGAGGAAGGGAAACCAAAGGCAAGAGGGAAGGACAGGGTTTGAAACTGCCCTGGAAGCCCTGTCCCTGTGCCTTGAACGCATCTCCTAAGCACTCCGTCCTGACAGCCTGCTTCGTGGAACTGCTGTTCTGGTCAGATTTGGCTACTGGAGTGGAACTGTCCCCCAGGGGCCTTCGTCTCTGACCAATGCTCATACCAGGAAGAGGCCACAAGCATTCAGGGGCGACACTCCCAGTTACAGAAAAGAAAATACTTGAGAACGAGCCCTGCCTCTGAGCTTCAAAGCCAAGAACTTTGCAGTATTTCTCAGACCTGCCTGTTTCACAGATCCTTCCTGTTATTTTCTTAATGTTTATCTTTAAGATAATATTGACAAAAACTCATTTGAATCCGTTGATAACATAGGTGAAAACACAGTATCAACGTGCTGTTAAGATGGATATCTAAACATTAAGATAATTTAAAAGTTTGAGCACTTCCTAAAAATGTCCTGTGCTTACCAGGGGTGACCAAACTCCACTCGGAGGAACACGTTCTGAGTAAGCTAATCCTCCAGTAGACTCTAGAACAATTTGCTTTGATAACTGGCATCACTCAGCCTTTAATGGCTTGGTATTAATAAGCAGTACACATACAATGCTTTCCAGGAGTGATGTTCACAGTAAACCCATGAGGTTAGTGCTATTATTTTTTCCCATTTTTCAGATAGGGACCTGAAGCATAAGGAGACTTGATCAGGGAGGAGAAATATCAAAGTGACATTCTTCCTACCCCATCAATCTCCTCTGCATGTTAAATGCCTACAATTGTGTTACCTAAACCAGAGGACTTTAAACATTTTGTTTCTGGATAACATTATTCATCCCTATAAATTAAATCAGCCCCTAAATTCTTGTTGAACATCTGGCAGATTGAAGTGTCAGACTGTTCATAAAGTAGCATAAAGAAAAGTAATGAGGCCTATTCTGACTCCAACTGGTGTACAGCAGTACAACTCAATTTCAGTGCTAGCCACCTGGGGCTAGTGTCAGACACAGGGTAAGGGCACCGTCTCCAACAAGACCTCCAGCTACATTTATGGGGATCCCAGGCCACCCCCACTTCTGACCCCCTGGTTAAACACCAGAGTATCACAGAATCCCCTCCCTATTCCATATTTTGGGGTATCTTTCAGAACTCAAAGTTCTGTGTTCAATGGTAGCAGCTTATCAGGGATATAAGTCAGGACTGGCTAAATGAAGAGATGCGTAGGACATGGTTGGGAAAGGCCTCAATTGGGCTGCTTCATGGAATTAAGACATTTTAATTTCTTGCCTTGTGGCCAGGCATTTCCACCTAGCTTAGTGTCCATTTGTAGTTTTGTTTTTTGTTTGTTCTTTTTTAATTAGGGCTGCATTATGTAGGCATGAATCATCGACCATGGGACCGAATGTGACTGTTTGATTTTCCTGGTGACCAACTCCCACTCTTAAGTCCTCTTATTACTACACAATTAGGTGTAATTCAAAAGGCTCAGGAGTAACAAAGCCACCTCTATCACTTGAGAAATTACAAGGATTTAGAAGTTATCTAAGCCTCTAACCAGGAACAAAGCCAGTCATATCTTTATTATAGAACAGTACCTTCTCAGCGTTGTTTTAAAATATGATTTTAATTCTAGAGATATAGTTTTCATAAGGAAGCTGGGGTGGAAATTCTGAGTATGGGCTCACTTTATCACTTACTAGTGATGGAATTTAGGGCACATTACTCATCCTTTCTGCCTCAGTTTTCTCCTCTGTAAGATCGAGGTGCTGGTAGAAGAGCCTCTGAGTGGAACAAGGACTCAATAGTCCCTGCCTTTAAGGCATGCTCTGCGAGGGGTCTTAACCTCCTCCAGAGCTGGGGCTGCACGTTTTTATTGATGGTAGATTTCAAAGACTGTCAGTGCTGAAATATCTCTTGTCCCTTCATGCCATCTTCCGTAACAGGAGAGTGCTCCCAGGGACCAGGCAGTTATGTAGCGCTTTCTAAGTCCTGCTTCCTAGGGGCTTTTCTGGTTATGGAGGCTCATGGAGCTTTGCCTTTGATACAGATCAGAGAAGGTGATGAGGCTTTGTCACAGGGTGGTTTTCAATGCAGTTTCAAGTCAGACGCTCTCCATGGGAAATCCCTTGTTTTACCTGGTGTTCTTTGCTAGAGGTGAGCCGCACACCCCCTATACCAACTTCGGCATTTCACTGAGGGGTTATTTAGTAATCTCTTGGCAGTGGATTGATCAGCTTCTCCAGGTCAGGCTTAGTGTTGGCAGTCCTGAGGTTGGGAATTATTATGACAATCTGCCCAGGGCCCGGGCATTGCAGGATATTTAACAGCATGTCCGCCTCTACCACTCAGATGTCTACACTACCTTTCCTTAATTTTGAGATCTAAAAGGCTATCTTTGGGGGTGTGCCTCTGAGAATCAGACTGGCCAAAGAAGGGCTACCATCTAAGACACTCTTTTATTTCTTCCCAGCTTTCTCCTTTAAGGGAAGAAACACAGAGACGTGTCAGAGCAAACTGGCCCATTGGACCTGATCTTTGCTGACCAGTTCAGGCAGGAACCATGCAAGGGAGCTCAGGTTACTCCCTGTCCGGTCCATGTGAGCTGCCAAAACAAAACTCTACACACCAAGTGGCTTAAGCATGGAAATATATTGTTCACAGTTCTTGAGCCTGGAAGTCCAAGATCAGAGTGCAGCCGGAGTGGGTTCCTGGTGAGGGGCCCCTGCATAGACAGCCATCTTAGCACTGTGGCCTCGCATGGAGGAAGAAAGTGCTTTGGTGCTGCCTCCTTTTAGAGAATACAAATCTCGCCAACAGGCACCGTCTGCAAGACCTCTTCATCATAATCTTTTTGTGAAGGCTGCACCTCCTAAGGTGATCACATTGGCCATTGCAACATATGAACACTACTAAAAACTCTTTGGAGAAATTTTACTCTGTCCAAGCTGACACCCCTAAGTGGTCCCTATAGATAGTACCAAAGAAGACATTCACATGAGCTGTTTGTCATTTAGAGATTGCAGGAGTTCACAGCCTTCTTGGGCATCACACTCTTACTGTCTTCAGAGTGAGGCTTAATAGTCCCCTGGCACCCTGGATAAAAGTACCCTGAGGAACACATCTCAAGGGAGATTTGCTACTGACACAGGCAATAAAAGCGTTGATACCTGACCATGGTTGGGGCTCCTGACACGTGCTCTGAGGGTGGGACACTTTCAGAAGGGGTAGAAGTGAAGTTACAAGGCCAGGAACAGATGAGGAATGCTGAGCTCTTACCACCCCCTGAATCTGAAGGACTGACACATATGTACTGTTGCCTTATCGTTTAAGAGTATCCTTAAGGTTACATGTTAATGGTGGTATTTGGTGTGTGGTCTTTGTAAGGTTTTCTTCATTTCTGTGTAATGCAGCATGCTATGTAATACAACCCATTGTTGTTTTTGTCTTGTTTTTTTTTTTTTTTAAATCACAATCTTAGGCTTGCCTGGGCTACATAGTGAGCTCAGAGCCAGCCTGAACTACAAAGTGAGACCCTGTCTAAAAAAAAAAAAAAAAAATCATCACAATCTTGGCTACACCAAGTATTTATTTTGCATAATGTCTTCCTGATCAAAGTGAGTTCATTTCCCTACTTGGAGAAAAATGAGCTGGGGGGAGCTCCTCCCTTAGCCAAAGTGCCACTGAGTATCACAAATACCAACCCAGGCGACTTCTAGGACCCCTAGAGTCCCCTGGTTGCCAAGTGGCCCCAAGGCCCAAGAATTCCCACCCCAGAGAACCGTCTTGGCTCTGGGTACCAGGGGTGAGCTCAGCGGGAAGCTGTGTCCCAGAATCTGCCCACAGTAGCCCTGAGAGGAAAGAGGCTGTTGTAAAAAACACTTTCTGGAATAACTGCTTATGGAACATTTTTTGAGTTCTGAAGCCAGCAGAGTGCTTGAATTCAGAGCTCAAAATTGGGTATTACTCCGTTAAGGCTGCCATGCAATGTAGTGTGCCAAAATGAACTTTCAATTGTGTTTTCAAGCTGAATCAGATGTGGGAGTGTGAAGGCTACAGTTGATACCAAAAAAATTAGCAATTTAATCTTCCTCATCAGGCTTTGGGGTACATATTTATGCATGTCATCTTCATCTCAGGTATCAGGTGTGCAAGTGGCAAGTGCTCAGTCACCAAATAGGTAGCATTTTAAAAATATCGTCTATGGGGAGACATTTAGGGGAAAGCTTATGTTATCGTGGTTTTTTCTTGGAGTTCTACTACATGTCAGCAGAGCTTCCTTTAAGCCCCAGAGGTGCTCAGTCCTGGTTATTCTTGTAGTCAGAGGGACGTGGGAAGACAAGCTGTTCCTGCCGGCCCGTAGGCAGGTGCTGCGCTGCCTCTGTGAAGCAGCTGTTATCAGATTGTGGGCTTCTGCACACAAGCAATGATTTCCTTTTGATTGGCATGTTTGCATTGTAGCAAACTTCGGTTCAACATATTGTTAGAATACATAATACTGTAATTGAAGATTATTTTATCAGCAATAAAGGATTTTTATAATTCATTCAAAAAGTTGTAATGGGCTTGAGCATCTTCAGTGTAGTTAATAATATAGCATTTTATAGCTGGCTGTAAAATTTCAGATTACATTTTTAGCAATTGTGCAATTCTACTTTATAGTTTAATAATTGTTCAAGTGAAGGAGAATGTAAAGTTTCTAAAAACCAATTTGATGACTCAGAAAAATAGCTTTTATCAAAATCTATCACACACCTTTAATGAACCCAGATGTCACCTTTTCAACAGAGGTAGGTCATGGGATCTATTTTCTCAGCCGTAATGCAGCCAGATGTCCTCCAAATTAAGTGCACACAGTGCAGTGTCTCTTGAGTTACAAATTTCCTCTATTCTTTCTCCTTTGTCCCTAATTTCCTCCAGATAGAATAAACCTCTTTATCACGCACAGGAACAGACCAGTGAGGCCAGAAGAACCTTAGGAGAACAGGAAGTAAATTGGTTCTCTCACAAGAAGGGTTTTCTTTTTACAGACGCTCCCTGATCACACCGCCTCAACACCAGCTCCTAAATTAATACAGTCTCTTATTAACGCCTTCACATAGCTCATTCTCCACCATTCTGTGAAGTGCATGGCAGAAAGGGGACTCCTGCATTATAATCTAATTATATGCTATCATTGCAAGTAATAAAAGTGTTAGCATGTAGTGTCAGGGAGAAAAAGCACTGTCTCGTGTTGACATTGGAGTTATAGTTCATCCTGTAGTTTTGGGGTCTCCCGCGGGTATGTCACTTCACAGCTGAAGTCAATAAAAGAGGTGGCCCTGGGTCAGTTACACAACAAGATCCCATGGACCACACCATGGGGAGTTCAGTCCCAGAACTTTGAGTGCAGACTGATTCTTGAGCAGTGTGGCTTTGGTTCAGTTTCCCAGGAGTGGCACCTTTCAGAGGAATTCCCATGTGGCAGGGCTTTTTCTTCTTTGGGGTCCAGTCCAGGGTCCTGGGCTTCATAGCCTTTTGGTGATCTGCATTCACACTGGAGCCAAGGGCTGTGCACACTGATTCCTGGTGTTGTAAAGGGCAGATAGAACACCACCATTCATTTAACTCCAGACTGAAACATACATCAGGCTAACACAGCTCAAGCAGAATACAGCATTGAGTGGCACTACTTGATGAGGGATTGTACTGTGGCAGTCTGACTGTGAGATGATTAATTTCTGAGGGATTGTGTGTGAGGTTTGTGTGCGTGCGTGCATGTATGTGTCTAGAGATCAAATTCAGCTCTTCACATATGCTAAGAAATATTCTACCACTAAGATATATCCCAACGCTTTATTTTTTTTCAATTTCGAGTCAAGGTCTTGCTAAGTTACCCTAGGCTGACCTCATTCCTGCCATTTTCCTGCTTCAGTCTTCCGAGTATCTGGGGTTATAGGCCTCCACCAACACGGCCAGATCAGAGGTGATCTTTTAAGAAAAACATGTTGCTGTACACAGGAGTTGTCTTAGAAGAAAGAGATAGTACAGGCCTAGGCTTCTAGCATCTGTACAATTCAAAGATCTTCCTGCAGACTAAGGAGACTCCTTTAATCTGTTTGATCCTAGGATTTGACATCTGTCACATAGGAACGATGGGCACTATTTCCTAGAAGCATCGTCATAATTAAACATTAAAATCCTCCAGCACAGTACTTTCTATCATGATGTTATCCTTCTGCATTGTCTCTGTTGACTACGAGGAGGAGGAACTGGTCCTGAGGGCATACTTGGTGACCTGTACTCCAGGATTCTTCTGCAAAATGTACTTGGGAAGAAGCAGGTGTTAGATTGAGCCAGCTTATTAGCACCCATCTTTTATGTCTTCTCCTTAGCATCTTTCTTTAAAAAGCCACATCTCTCAGAAAATGAGGGCAACAACTTAGAAGGTGGGGATAGAGAGCCTTGTGCCCCATCCATGTATCCCTGGGAAGAGCCATTAAGGCACTTGCATCTGTGGTCTAGAGGGCAGAGGCCAGCCCATCAGCAGGACAGTAATTCAGATGTTGGACAATTGCTTAACCCAACTGCCGGGTAATAAACATGGCCAATAAAGAGGCATAGGATGTCTGCCCCATCTTGGCTATAAATATGCTCTCTTATTCTGGGTAACTGATGAAGAGACTATTTCTGAGCATACTTAGATCACATACTATAAATAAATCCAATTTCTTGTATTCCCTACTGACCTTTTATCCTCAGGACTTCTAGCCAGCTCTGCCTCCCCAAATAATGGTCTCTTCCCTCATGCGGAAACCATGGCACTTTGTATGTGGAGGAACATGGCCCTGGTGCTCTAGTGGAGCAAAATTCAACCAAGACCTGCCATACCCCTGTCATATCTCAGGTCCCATAGGAGCCACAGCATGGATAAGAACATGTGGAGAGCAAACCGGGTTGGTAGCTGCCCAGAATTGGTTTGAAAACTTTTCCCCAGAGTGGCGGGACTTTGTTTGCCTGTCCACTGAGGGACACCAGGTAGCACGCGAGATGCTCACTTCCTGAGTTCTCAAGGAAATAGAAAGCCTGGCCTGTGCTGGCTTCGGACAGCGGCTGCATGTGCAGAAGTTGGTTCTTCTCCCTGGAATCAGGCTTGGGAGGATCCCCGTGGACTCTGCACCCCTTGTTTGCCACTCCTTCTATTTTAGGCTGTCTGGGCCAGCTCTGTGCGTGCTGGCTGTGTGACCCCAACCTTGATACTGCACCTCTTAGTGTCACCCTTACCTTCCAGCAGTGTAGTAAGAGCTGCTTCTAAGAAGTGATGTCAAGACTATGGAAGACACTGCATGGAGGTCTGGCATGGATTCAGTGTGTGTGGATTTTGGATTCAGAGGCTGGGTTCAAATCTCAACACAGCCTTCCAAGAAGTGGAAATGTAGGCCGGTGACAGGCTTTCTGATCCCATTTCCAATCCCTACAAAAGAGGAACTCTCCTTCAAACAGGAATAATTTAGTAAAATGCAGATGACATTATTGTCAGTGGAAGCAATTAAAATAGTAATTGTCATAGTCAATGTCACTAATAGTCTGGTGATTTTCCTATATTTTCTAGACTATGTTCCCTGTCTGACAGAATTAGATTTAAAACTCCTAAGATTTTTTGCCTCTTTCTTTTCAGTACCAAGAGTGCTCCATCTTCTGAACCAGGGCATGAACAAAAGCTCCTGTCCATTTTGTCTCTAGGCAATTTTTTTTTCAAACCTTAGTTACTACCATAAGTCACAGAGCCATTATGGGGCCGTATTCGACTGCACATAAATGCACAGGAGAATGAGAGGCTTAATAAATATTATCTGATGGTGATGAGGTGCGTGTCCGATGAGATATGCTTCGTGCACTTCTCATCAGGGACAACAATGAATCTTTTCTGTTGCTCTTGCACATTTGCATTTCCAACCACACAGTTTGAGAAAATCAGTGTTTCATTTTAGAGCCTTCCCTTTTCTTTGCCTTTGCACCATTGTTGCTGAATGTTTGCTCTACAGACCCCACCCCCGCACACACACCTCAAAGCAAAATGTCTTTCACACATTGTTTGGCATCATCTTATTGTTAATTGGGCACAATTTTCTAAACTACAGCTCATAATTGCTTCTTGTCTGAATATTTTACTAATCAAGCAAGTTAAGCATGAACAAAAACACTCAGTTCTATCATGTATTTTACAGTCTAGGTTTGCTTCAACCTGGAGTAAAGCAAATGAAAAAAGGAAAGTTAAAATCTTCCTGTAAAGTTACACAAGAGGCCCAGCTAGGGCCCCTATTGCGCTCCACCCTTTATAGACAGGCCTGCACCCTGCTCTGTGCTCTTGGCCATTAGTGTTAAATTACACGCGGAGAGATTCAGGCAGAGTTTGGTGGTACAGGGAGGCTGACAGAGAGGCTGGGGGATGGCTTAGCTAATGGAAGCCTGTTTCTGTTCTGGACTGTGTCTTATTCACTGCATGCATTTTTTTAGATCCAAGGAATCACAGGAGACCACAAACTATGTCTCTTTAATAAATGTTCACAGGCTAAGTTAGCCTAAGGTTTTGCATTTTTACCACCTTTGCCCCAAGCTAAGACAGACCAGAGAGCTCAGAAAAGCTAAGATGTTGTCAACAGTCACTTGAACTTTGAAAGAACTTCATTAGAGTATCATGCCTGATTTTTTTTTTAGACACTAGATCATGGATTTTTAGAGTTATAGCTGATGATTGAAAAGCCAAGTCTGGACTCTTCCTAACCTATTTTTTTAAAACATACCATATCAATCAAACCCATATCAGGAACAAGTTCTGGATTACAGTAGAAACTGTCTTAGTTGATGTTCAGTCAACAAGCTCACCACCGAAGCCAGACTTTCCTCTGTAGACTTACCGATAAATGTGGACCGCTCCCTGAATGCTCCCAAGTTCCTTGGCTTCCCTCCTTCTGTCTTCCCGCCCTCCGGTGGACACAGGCTTGCAGAGCCAAGTGCATTTGTTCTCAGACCTTTAGTGCTGGTTATCTTTGGTATTGTGTTTGCATCATTTAATCAAATAGTATATGAATGATTGAAATAGGAACACAAAAGCATGAATGTCTCAATGAAGGTTTAAGTCAATATACTGAAAAATGAAAATTCATTTAAAAATGTCTTAGATTAGTTGTGGGCCATGTAACTATAAAGGAGTGAAACTAATTATAAAATGGTAGGAAAATTATACTGAGATTCCCCTGTGGATGTCAAAGAAATGCCACACCTGTTTTAAAGAAACTGAAACTGGGAATTGTAGATCATAATTCAGAACTAAACCTTAAAACATAATTCAGGGATCTCCAATCAGTAGATCTTTAAAAAAAGATGGCCTCGGTTGTGTCTCCAGAAAGCAATAAGTTAATGACATTTAGACTGTAGAGTTTTACAAAAACATATCATTTTACCCGGGCTTGGTGGCTGAAGCCTGTAATCTCAGCACTCGAGAGGCAGAGAGAGGAGGATTGCTGAGTTCGAGGCTTGCCTAGGCTACATAGTGTGCTCAGGGCCAGCCTGAACTACAAAGAGAGACCCTGACTCAAAAACAAAAAACAACAAAACAAAATATCATTTTAAAATGATTTTTGCTCTTTTGTTTAATTTCTCAATTGACTACCTAAGGACCAAATCTTCAATCCAGCCAGCAGGAAGGGTTTCTGCTATAAATTTAGCAATAAGCTGAAACTCAGTGGCACAGTCTCTTTTTCCTCTGTGGATGTCAGGAACCTAATGCCTTCTAGATTCTAGGGCACAGTTCTCTGTCACCTTTAAGACTGTTATCCCCCCATCTGGTTCCATTTCAGTCTGTGGCACACATATGGTCAGAGGCCTGTAAACACAGTCTGATTCCTGCTGAGCCATCCTTCCTTTGGGGAGAAAGAGCCACTACAGGCCTCACTAGCCCTTAAGTTCTGTCATATGACCAGGCAAAACTTTCCCAGGCTAAACTTGACACTCTTGGATATTCCTGAGAACCACACCAAGGAAAAAAACCTCCACACGATCTTTTTAGAACGTAATGAATTGAAAGCCTTTGTCTGAGATTCAGGCAACAGAGAGATAAAGTGTTTGGGGTAGGAGTAGGTGGAAGGAGACTTGTAGTCCCAGGCAAGGTGGTAGAAAAGCCACTCAGGATTACTACCAGTCTCTTTATGGAAGCACAAAGTCCCAGCTCCTCCTGGCTCCCTCACAGCTCTTTTTTGCCCCTGGCAGAATTCAGCTTGGAGGAAATGGATTCCTTCCCTGTGGAGCACAGGCTCTGAAAGACAAACACCCAGGCCCAGAGGCTCCAAGCAGGCCTTATTTATGTGTCCACTTGTTTTACGCACTGACTTCACTGCACATTATTCAGACCAGTAGCTGCAAGGAGTTGTTACCGAGTCTGTAGGAAACGCAGATCACCAGGAAGGTGAATTTCAAAATATATAGTGGCAGAGATTTTAGAAAGCTGGTTAACTGCTTTTTTGACCAAGCCAGCAATAAAACCTCTCTGATTCTCCCAAAAGTCAATAACAAAATCCAGAAAAAGCTAAAGAATAGAACCCTCTGGAACATTCTCAACCAGCCATGACCTAGGTTAGATTTATTCTTGGGTAAGTTCTTATTAGTCTTCTTTTTATATGCAGAAGTTAGTTGGGGAAAATCTATATCAAGTATACAATAGACTTGTGTAATAGAATAATAAGTATGACCCGTAAAAATCTATAATCAGGAAAGTCTATTTCAAATACAGTGTGAAAAATGTAAACTCTGCAGCTAGTTGCTCTGTGGGGTTATCCTCTGGGATTCAATACATGCCCTTCTTTCTTTGTTTTTATCATATAAGGAAACATAAGACATGCACATTTAAAGTGAGAAATGGTTTCCAGGTCTGGACTTTTGATTCCAAACTATTTCCAAAAGAACTCATGCAATGGTTTCCTCTAAAAAAGTCCAACTTATGCTGTAGAAGAGACTTGTATGCTAATGAAGTGGTATTGACAAGTGTGATAGATGCAGCGAGGTACTTAGTAAGTGCTGGAGAGCAAAGTTGACTGCGTTTTACAGTCTGTGTATTTCTCTGTTTATTGCTTGTATTCTGTCATTAAGCAAACAGGTTCCTAATACAGCAAATCTCTCTAATCAGTAAAGCAAGGGAGAAAAGAACCAGAGCATCATTAATTATGACTATTTGGCTGTAGCCTGGACAGTCTACTGCTATTGGATTGTACAGCTCTCTCTAGTTTTATTTTCTGGAGTAGGGCAGAAAACAGCTTTTCTTTTGCATGGAGGAGAGCAGAAAAATGTTCTATACCCTGCTGGCTGACAGCTGCCTAAAAAACCCAAGATTAAACACTGGCTTCTCTCTAGAAATGGAGTCCTGGGGCAGCAAAGGCCAGGCTCTGAGCAAGCTTGCTTTTAAGTCTCCAATTCCATAAACTGAGCAAACTTGCTGCTAACAAGCTTGACTTGTCCCCAAGGTCCTAGAGAGCCCAGTGTGGGCAGAACCTGGTGGGACCTGACGGTGGGCCATAAATTATGACTGCGCCTGTGTGTTCCACACAAGAATACCATTGGCACCAACGCTGACTTCCAAATGCTAATCACTGGGGTGAAAGGCAGGAGAGGCTCCGCTCTGACTCCAGGTGACAGAGGTTAACTGCGTCTAATGCATTTATTAACCCTCTGGTGCCAGGGACTGGTGAGGTCTGGCTTCACAATTACAGTGTCCTGGAAATTCTATTTCGTGACATGCCTGGACTTGTGGATTATTACCGGTGACAATTTTATAGCAGAAGAGCAACAGCTGTTGGAGGGACAGGGCTTAGGAAGAGCCTAAAGAACAGGTTTTCCAGAGCGCGGGGAAAGCTTCGGTGACAGACTTCCCTTCTCCAGATGTAGCCCTCGAGATCGAATGTCTTGGCAGTGGTTTCCCCATGACAGAGTCAGGCACCTTCCCTTAGACCATGTGGCTAAAAACTAGCTGCTCAGAAAAGCTCTTTCATAAAAGAGAAGATTAGTTCATTTTCTTAATAATGAAACAATGGTTCAGGTTGACTCTTAGAAAAGTGAAATGTGTTCTTTTTCCTTTTTTCAAAAGATAATGTGTCTTCAACTACAAACTATGAACTCTGTGCCCGTTCACGTTCAGCTGGCTACGCTGTAAGCTGGGTCCTGCTGTCAGGAGTCTGCAGTCCTCCTGGAAAGGTCCTTGCGCCCAGTGCCAGCACATCCACTACTATACCTTGGGTTTTGTGGATTTGTGACTTAGGATGAAAGCTGCCATTCCACTTTCTAACTGCCTTCCTCTGTGCATGGTCTTGGGAGGTTTTTTCTTTTAACTTTCCTGAGACCATCCTAATTTTCAAGAAACAAGGCAGCACTTTTCCGATATCACTCCTCTCTGCAGTAGTTGAGGGGAGTTTGTCCTGTAATTTTCTCTTTGCATTTATCATACCTGACTAGCAGGGCAGTGAATACTTGATGATGTTTTCAGAATAATTCAGGATTAAGAGTCTTTAAAATGTGCAATTAACAGGTTTCAGAGGACTTCAAAAGGGGACTTTAACAGCCAGGTTTTCTTAAATAGACTCTGGCTCTACAGATCCAGGTTTCTAACACATGGTGGCCAGGGTTTCATGCACGTATGACACTCCTAAGCAGCCTGTGTACAGCCAGGAACACTGGGCAGTGTGCTGCCTGCCAGTAACACCGTCCTGTCCAGGTGGGTTCACTGTGGCCAGCGTCTTGTCTGGTAAGGAATTTTAAAAGGTCACACATCTGTGTGAGACCTTCGATTCTGGTACTTACATCACTCCAATCTCCAGTAGCGTTTTCCTTTCTCCTCCTACATAGATGCACCAACTCTGATGTTCCCCCTGTGTTCAAGTGGCCCCTTGAGGCCATGCTGCTCACCCTGCCCCTGTGGTCACAGTGGTTTCCTGGGCTCCAAACCTCTCTGCAGGAAACTTGCTAGCGGTCTCTGGAAGCAGAGTGTGCAGAGCCCTGGGTGTGGAGTTCCAAGCCCTCGAGAGCTGTGGGTGGGAGGGTTAGAACAGGATGGGGGGTTTCCTCAGCCTCAGTGGGGCCTGGCTACACATAACCTGTGTCAGACAGGACATCCTTCAGGCCGAGTAAGCTGGGAGTTCCTGCCTCTAGTCATAGTCAAGCCAGTGGCACTGCAGGGAGGCAAGGCCAGATGTTGACTCTTGTGGCTATGGGATGGCTGTTCTGGGGGAGCACAGGCCCACTTTACAGAGCAGGGTCTGGTCCAGGGTCTCCTATATGGCTGGGTGGTTATCGCAGCCACTCTCAGAGGGGTGGCACGAGCTGTCTAAGCCTCAAACCAGGTTAGAACTGGGCACACTCTTGAAGGCTTGTGAATGCTGCCCTCAGGGACCAGTGGGGGACAGAGATCTGCCTACATAGATGGAATCTGCTTAGGAACATCTGTGAAGACAGAGGTGTTTCTCATCTTCTTTTTTTTTTTTGGAGTCAGGGTCTCGCTGTGTAGTTCAGGCTGGCCTTGAGCTCACTATGGAGCCCAGGCAAGCTTCTAACTCAGCAATCCTCCTGTCTCTGCCTCCTGAGTGCTGGGATGACAGGCGTGAGCCACCACGTCCGGCACTGTGGTATGTGGTATTGATTGCTGGTGGGCATGAGTCTCCACACCCAGCATTGTATATGGTTACTGGGGATCGAACTCAGGACCTTGCGCTTGTGAGGCAGATGCTGGAACCACTGAGCTAAATCTCTGGCCTTCTCATCTTCTTTTGAAGACCCCATCACCATCATTCCATAAGTGGAGGGTCCCCAGTGCGGCCTCAATTCCTGAAGTGACAGAGGATAGCGACTGAGAGTTACAAGCTATGTGCATCAAGAGGAAATCAGCATCCAGTGGAGCTATTCATGTGGAGGGAAGAGGGAGGAGACCCTCCCACACTTGTCCTCTCAGAGGCCGCTGTGGCCCAGGACACCAGGGGCCACTTAACTATGCCTGGGCACAGGAACAACCTGAGGGTACAGTGTGCCCCAGTCTAGAGGTCATGTTGCCTTCTCTGTGCAATTCAGTGGACTATTACTTATGCAAAGGCACTTAGCAAGGGTTTTCTTGTTTTGCAGAATATGGCCTAAAAAACAAGGGAGAATGAGATGTTTTAGGGTCATTTTAGTCTCTGGGCACAAATCCAATCTCTAATAGGAAAAAACATGTTAAATTCTGCAACTGATGTGAGGGAACAATGTAATGGACCAGATTCGCAATTACTATAGATTAAAAGTAGGCTCTTGAATGACGTATGATTCTTCTTCCGATTTCCCCTCTGGTATTCTTATACATAGCATTTAGTGACCTTTGAACAGCCCTAGGATGCTTCATAGTGTCTTATTCTTGAAGCCTGTTTAAAGGTTTCTATTTCATATTCACAGTTGGCATATGCAAATATAGGCAAAGATTATGATGCTTTCCAAGTGGCATTATGGTCAATAAATCACTACTTGGGTGAACATGCTATTATTTCAGCCTAGCATGACTGAAGAGAGTTGCAGAAGTGTGCAGCATGCCAGCACCACATGCTCAAATACCCCTGATTCTCTGATTCAGGGGTGATGCCTAACCGGGGCTCATTTTGCTGGCAAAGGAGCTTTCTATCTGTTGGTGCCAAAGGCTGTTGTTTACTTCAGGGATTAAAAGGTGTGCATCATGGGTGGAGTTGTTACATTCATGGGATTTGAGGAGGGTAGAGACCTCCTGTCTTGTACTGTGGATCACGAAAGAATATCGAGGTAAAGAGTGTGGTTGGATCCTGACTACAAGCGAACTACGGCGTGACTTCAGATGAATCTCTTAATTTCTGTGGCAACTAATTGTGGCAACTCCACAGCTCAGTCCTCTCACAGCTCCTCGGGAAGTGGTTGTAAAATGGCTGGACTGGGACCTGAAATGCCCTGTAGGATTCTTGAGGGTCCCATCTGAAAGAGTCCCTGTCCCATGCCTCTTCCCTGACGAGGGAGTGGTTTACCAAGTAGGCAGCCTTGAGAGCCAGGGAGCGTGTCCTTTCTGTTCACCAACCTTTCCCTTGCCCTAGAAGATAGTGGGAGTGTCTGTTGACTAGAACAATGAATAAGAAGTTTAACATACAAGCTTCCAGGAGACCTCTGCCTATGTTATTAACAAATGATTATTTTATTGCAACATTTTCAAGTTTGGGGGCCACTTCTCAGAATTAACATGCAGAAATACAGGTGAATTAAGACCTGTGATGCCAGCACTGAGGGAAGCTGAAGCAGGAGAATCTCGTTTGAGTTCTACCTGGGAAATTTAGTGAGATCCTGAATCAAAATAAAAAATAGAAAGGGCTGGATCTATTGCTTAGCTATAGAGTTCTCCTGGGTTCAATCTCTAGTATGGAAAGGGGGGAGGAAAAGAAAGGAGAAAGAAAAAGGATGGGGAAGGGGAAGGGAAAGAAGAAAGGAAGGAATCTCTGGTATTTAAGGAAGGAAAGAAGGGTGTTTCAAAAGTTTCCTTGGTCACCTCATGCTGTCTGTGCAGTAGTAACATCAGGCAGCTGTTTAGCCTGAAAATAAGGTGGCTTGAATTGCATTGTTAGACACACCAGATTTTGAAGATGCAGTATGAAAAAGTAATGTGAAGTACCTCATTAATTTTTATATTGATTATGTGTTGAAGTGGTAATATAGTGGGTTAAATAAAATATTACATTAACTTCACCTGTTATCTCTTTATTAGGTGGCCGCTGGACTATTGTAAATTACAGATGGGCCCACAGTGTGGCTTGCATATTTATCGGGTGGCCCTGCCCTAGACTATTGATGAATGGATCATGAGTAATTACTCTGCCCTATTATTTTTGAGCCTTTTTCCCTTTTCTCTCTCCAGGCACAGAAACTGAAATCCAACGTGTCGGACAACACACAGCTTTGTCTTTCTGATGTAAGTGCCATTTCTTTCTGCATATCCCTGTGTTTTGAGAGACCGCCTTTGGGCCCTGGGGTAAGGGATAATACACAAGGTTCAAAGCAATGAGGTTTCAGATCCAGAACAAAAACTTTTCCAAGCTTCCCTGCCTGTTCATCTGTGCATAGAGTGAGGTGCAGAGTTTTGAATTCAGTACGCAGGGTTATAATTAAACTGGCACCTGGGTTCATCATCTGACAGCCAGTGCCAGCACCCAGGCTGCTGTCCTGAGGCCTCAAGGCTTTGTAAACATAGTCAGGCCAAGTTGTCCAGACAGAGGCGGTGTGTGACGCCCTCACTGCTTCTTGCCTGTCGTCTGTCTATAGTCTGACCTCCACAGCCCTCTCCAGATGGAGACAGGGCAGACCCACTGCCGTCCTCAGTTTATAGGTAAGGAGAGGGGTGGTTTGCATGGTGGGCCAGTCCTCTTCCACCAAGTAGAGAATTAGCATTATGGACTGAGCGGGTACAGTGACAGGATGCAGCAGTCCTCCTGCGTGGAGCCCTGAAGTCTGCGTGCTGGGCCCAGCTCTCCCACCGAGGAGCTGCTCAAACTCCATCCCCTCTCTGCTCATCTTGAAAATTTCAGTTCCTGCCTGCACTTTGTGCTGTAAGGGCACGGAGAAAAACACTCAGATATTTTCCCGCAAACAGACTCTGTTAATCCACTGTGGAAGAGCAGCCAGTACATAAGGATTGGTCTAGACAGTGTAGCCACAGAATCCAATTTCACCTAAGTTTAAGGTTCCTTCTCCTGTCTAGAAGTCAGCAAGGTGAAGGCTCTGTAGTAAATCCAGGGTCAGCTTTGGTGAGGGGGTCTGCCAGGGGGACATTAGAAAGAGTGTGATTAAAATGTGCTGTGAGAGAGCAGGCACATGCCGTGGGTGGTAATGAAAACTTTTTCTTACAGAGCAATTATGAAAAGGATGGTCTCGCTGGTGCTTCCAGCCACATAACCACAAAATCGATGGCTGCTCCTCCGAGCTGCGGTCGGAGCCCACTGCTGGTTCTGGCGGTCACCGCCCTGTCTACCCTGTTATCGCGATCGTTGGCAGAAACTTTGTAGCTGCATTTACAAAACGGTGCGGACATGTAAAAAGACAAAAACGAAGTTATCTGTTTCCTATCCTCTTGTATATCTGAAAACCCAGTTCCAGGAGCTCAGTGGAGAAACAGTTTCATCCAACTGGAACTTTTTTTTAAAGAGAGCTTCTTGTGATCCTTAGGGGCTTCTGTGGAAATCCTGAGGCAGTGCTACATTCCAAACTCGAAAGGCTTTGTTTGGGGCATGCTGTATTTTAGGGGACACTTTGTAATCTTGACTGTAAACCGGGGCCATGTTTTTGATGATGATGATGAAGATTTTAACAGTTTTAACTCTGGCCTTTGCTAAATGGAGAAGGAGTTAGTATTTCAAAAGATTCTTCCATATCTCATGTAATAGGTTTGATTTCTAGCAACATGAACTACCCTCTAACATGGATGACAAGCTTTTATTGCTACAAGGTGAAAGTTCTTATTCAGGGTGGCTTTTGTGGGAAACAACTTGTACAGCTATTCACCTTTCTGTACGTACTAGCATCTTCTGCACTGTTCGTATATTGTAAACTGTGCTCTCATACAGAACGAAAGACACCTGTCACATCTACATGTAGAATCTGTCTTTTAGTCCAACAGGAAGAGTGGATATGAAACCTCACAGTTCCTCGGTCATCAGTTGCTACTTTCCTAAGCCTTACCTGAGTGAGAAGCCCTGAAACTAACAAGAGTCAAATGTAGTCAAAGCATCACTCTAATACTCTTTACACTTATGAGGTTAATACATAGAAATTTTACTACTCAATGACTTCAACTATTGGCTTTCTATATTTTGAAAGTAATGATATCTTCATTTTTTTAACTGATGGTTTAATATAAAATTAGTGGAGCTTGTTTTCTTCTCATAAACTGTATTAGCTCCGACATTAACTTTACAGGTACAGCCCTTCAAAAGCAAACCCTGAGGAGCCTCATGCTTAGCAAAAAGCTCTGTATCACGTGACTGTGGACAGGAGGAGGAAACAGAACAGCCTGAGTAGTCTTTTATTGTGTCTTGAAATGCAAGGGTGCACATGTGCGAGGAGCCCAGGCACCACTTGTAATGGTGCACAGCACCTCTGGTACCATCACCGGCTGACACAACCCAGTACCTTGGTGCTCACGGTTTCTGACAGAAAGCTTCGATGGTGATGGGGATGGGGAGATATTCCCCCTGTCCTCCAGTCTGTGCCCAGGTACAGTTGTTTTTCTGAGGTTTGTCTTTACTCCCAACCATGATCTCTTAACTGATGTGGAGGGCAGTTTGGTCTGGGGGTTAGCAGGAATCAGCTTGCCTCTTGTTCTGTTCTTCCATGATGGACTGTGGCTGAGTATTCAGACAGCTGTGTCTAGAGGGTCAGGGCCTGTTGGGACAGGTGAGCAGAATGGGGTGTGGCTTTGGTGTGAGGCAGCAGCAGGCTTTGTCAGCTGCATGTTTTCTCCCACTATTCTCTTCATCACATGAGTCCTGAGGTATACTTTTGAAGTCTGGTTTAGATGGCAAGATTCAGAGTCTACTAGTTGTCATGTTTCTCTCACACAGAATGAAGGAGGATAGATTCTTCCCCCACAGGGTGTTGAAGTGTGAACTTTCTTCCAGTACTGCAGAGGCCTGGGTGAGGGAACCCTGATACACATTTCATACTGATCTCTTTCCCTGCTTTTGCCCTGGAAGATTCCTCAGATCACTGGGAGAGGAGGAGAACTCTTATGAAATCCAAGAGAAAGGCCTACTCTTTCAGCTCTCTCAGTGTTTAAATACATTTATATCCAGATGTTAATAAACACAGATGTGTAATACTCAGTACCAGCATTTTTTTCACCTGATAATGCTTTCAACGTAAATGTATCAAGCATGCAACTGTATTTGATCAGTGAAAAGTTCCATCAAGACTCTCACTTTGAATAAACACATTTAATGTGTCACAGCATTAGGAATGCCAGTCATCTGTTAGACACTGTCTCTGACAGAGAATGTTTTGTTTTAATTAAGGTATCTCTGAGTCTTTGCACTGGGCTAATTGCATACGGGTCTGATTCTATGTGATCTAGTGTAGAAAGCTATTGATTACTTCTGCAAGATCCAGTAGCTCTAATTAGCTTGAGATAACCAAAAAAGAAATGGGAGTTTGCAGTGTCAACAAGGATAGTCTTCATTGAAGAGTGTGTAGATACACCATATAAACTAAATCTTAAAAAGCTCTATACCCAACAAAGATCTCATTTTTACTCAGACATAAAAGCATATTTGAGTTACCAAATCCTGAAAGTGAAAATGGTTACTGATTCAATAAACAGGAGAAATATCTTATCCAGGAACAACTTATTAAAGAGATTACTACAAAATCAAGCCAAGAAAATGGTCCTGTTATTTGGGTTGGTCTTAATTTACCCCATTAACCCTGAAACATCATTATCTGCCTCAGGACTAGAAGAGAGAAATTATGGAAATCTTTTACCCAATTTCTTCATGGAGCACTTGCAAGTGCTTACTACTTCCTGTCCTTCGGTCCCTGCATTTCAGGTGTTACAGACACAGGAACCATCTGCCAGGGATAAGTCTCTTGCAGGAAACATCTTAGGGTGGGTGCTTGACAACACAAAAATAGACATTTATATCCATGGAGATCATGACTCTCAGATCAAATCTAGCCATGCCCTATTTATTTCAGAGAGAGAAAGAGAGACAGAGAGAGAGGAGAGAGACAGAGAGAGAAAAAAAGGCAATATTGCCACACTGATTAGAAGCACATTCATTTCACTTTGATGTTGACTATCTCTGACCAATATATATATTTGAGTATCTTTTGCGTAGAGCACATGAAGGAAGAAGTGCACAATATAGAGAGGGAATTCAGCGGAATATTTATTTTTCCATATCTAATTTTTGCCAAACCCTTAAAAGAAAAAGTAGATGGTGAAAATTAATAGGTTATTTTTCCTTAAGCATAATAGCAAACTGTATCCAGCGCATTAGAATGTGGTTTCCATTTTATTTTTTTAAACACCTCTTTATTTTATTCTAAACAAGTCTCAGAAGTAATGGCTTCATGTTCACCCAGTGCTAGTCAGGGCTTCTCAAGAGCCACCGTGGCCTCTGTCTGACCTGTGCAGAGATAGTTTCATCTTGCGCAGGCTCTGAGGCTGGGTCCTGACCTGAGGCCTGTTCCCTACAGACTTTTCCTGTCTGTCAGGCAGACACTCCTAGATACTCCATCTGCTGAAATGGGAAAGTGGGAGAGTGTTAGCGTTTTTAAGTCACTGTAAAGTGCTTGGGGAAAGGGAAACAAGAGCAGTGGGAGTTTTTGTAATTAACAAATTCTTTTCTTAGAATCTGGCATCAATGTATTTCAGTTATTATTTACAACAGTGCCCTCAGAGGAGCTGTCTTTTGGAAAGCGAGTTTTCATTCATGTAGTTAGACGTGCATGACTTAGTTGCATCAGTAAACTCTAGACCCCGAAAGCGCTGCTTAAATGAGTTCACGTTTTCTACCTATCTTTCTGTGCCGTTCTTGATCTCTTGTATTCACTCCTCCATGATCAAATGAGACCATGGGAAACCCATGTTTGCAAGAAACTTTAGAGGCAGTGACAACAGATGGGAGCAAATTGCCATTGGCCTGCGCCTCGTGACAGCAGAAGGCCCATCTGCACTGAACTTGGAGAATTTAGAGAGACAGAAAAATTGAGGCTCAGCAAGAGGCCACACACCATAGGCAAGTGGCTCTTGCAGTCTGTTCATGTCTCTAAGGGAGCAGGACAGAAGCCTTAACCTAATAAAGCATCCAGAGTTCCTTGAAATGGGCAGTGGCTCTTTTATAGAAAGGAAGCCAGAGCCACCGGTAATTTCTGGATGGCAGAGGAAGAAATTTCTTTTTAGAAATTCTAAAATAAAACAGCTGGGGATTTGATCGGATATCCTTGTAGACTACAGTTTTTTCTTATCCAGAGACAGAAATCTTGTGTATGTATCTGACACGTCTTGACACAGCTTTTCTTCTTGAGTGACCATTTGGTTTAAGTCTGTTGTCTAGGATTCTTTGTGAGAACTGTACCTTTGATTAATATTCTCACCGCAGAGCCCCTAAATCTGTGGGCTTTGCACATCCCAATAAGTATTGTGTAGCATATATTTTCCCCCTCAGGACAGCTGTTGTGAGCTACTGACTGGTTCAGTTCCCTTTGGTGTTGGTGACTGAGTCTCTTCCTTCATCCATGTTCTTTTTTCCCCAAGTGTTTAGCAGGGTCCCGCCCTATCCATTCTTCACCCCAGTCAGTGCCGGGTTAGCTCTGGCCAAGGTCATTCCTGCCCCAGCCAATGCCCACATCACTGAAGAAGGAGAAGTCTCTCCGAAGCCGGATGATCTAAGGCTGATGCTAATATTCATGGCAGAAGCCACCTCCCTGCCTCCGCCCGAGCTCTTCTTGCGTCGGCCCCACTGGCTGCGGCTGCGCCCTCCCCGGAATCTCTGTATTGTCCCACGCCCCCTGTGATGAGCCTCTCTCTCCTCCAGCACTGCCATGGGGTGGCTGCTCAGCAGGATGAGCCACCTGCACTTCTGATGGCTCTGAGTCCGGCCCAGAGAGGCGGGGAGGCACGTGACCCTGTTTCAACGAACTGCGCGGCTCCGCAGCCTGTTAATAGTTATTGAGGCCTCAGCCCCCTAAGGTCTCCAAGCTCATTTGACCAGCGCAGCTGCGACTTCGGCTGTCTGCCTCTGGCAGGTGCCAATATCAGCATCTTGTCCCACTGCCATGGAGAGTTTATTTTTGCTCAAGGGCCCTTGCCAAACCCAGCGCCTGCATCTACGGGAGGTTTTCTCTGACTTTCTTCTGCTCCTTGCAGGCTGGGCTTTCTTTCCACTCTCCGTTTTTGTGTTGTAGGAAGTGCCAAGAGGCCGCCCGGAGATTGTCGGCTTCCTCCTCCATCCTGACATCTCTTCCTCTCATCAGCCTTCCCAAGCGGGCTGCATGACCATTGTGGCATTTGAAAACTGCTAGTTGCATGAACAATGTTGGCACAGCGAAAGGCTTCGATCTGTCACACAGCGATGAAACCTGGCCCGTACGTGCAGTTGTATTGTCACTGAGCTTTGGTGACATGGACTTTGTCCTCCTGGGATATTGAGGGTGATCCGGGGAAAAGGTGCAGGAAGGGCTCAGTTCACCCCAACTTTAAATCCGTTCACCGTGTTCCTTGCTGGGGCACAGAAAGCTAGCACTGGTCCCCAGGGGGCTGAGCATAACCGGCCAGTCCCAGCAGCTCTCCGATCTGCCAGATCAGCGAGCCTGCTGAGATTTTGGTCTCACAAGGAGGCTGGACCGCTTCGCCAGCCCCAGGTCTCTCCGAGGGAGGGGTGGCGACCTGTCCATTACTGTCCTGAGAACAAAGTCATGTGCTGATCATGTTCTGCACATGTGCTGGACGAGTGCTCTGGCGGGATGACCCCCATTTAGAGCTGATGCCTTCGTCCAGTAATGCGAGACTCCTGGATTCTTTGACATCAGTTCCCCCAAATCTGGAAACATTTGGAAGCTTGGCAAAATCTTCAGCTTGTCATCCTATTTTTACAAGGAGTCTCTGAAACTGGTCTCCCGGGGTTAAATTCCAGTTCCTATGACGACATGAGCAAATCCAGTTCACCCCAACGGAGAAGGCACCGGGGGCTCAGAGGTGAACCCGTGGATCTGTCTGGGGGTCAGCACTATGGGGCAGGTGGAGCCTGGAGCTGCTGGGTCCGAGGCCAGCACAGTCCGCAGAGTGCATTCAGAGAGCGAACTTGGAAACACACGGTGATCCCTGTGCCCACCGGGCTTGGTGCAGAAGGGATCACAATACTAGAATGAGGGAGGATAAAGAATTGTAAGATGTGGTGGGTGGGCCAGCGTGCAAACCCCAGGGCCTTTACAAGCCAGTAAAAGTTGGTCCTGGGGGCAGGTCAGGGCGACTATTGAGGGATGGGTGAAAGTACCAAGCGTGCCAGCACACGGGCATATAAGGCTCAATCAACAAAGGCCCTTCCCCCTTTCCCTCCATCCCCCCCTCAGTCTCTCCCTCCCTCTTTTCCCTTCATTTCCCTTTCTCTTCCTTCTCTCCTTGCTTCTTTCCTTCCTTCCTTCCTCCCTTCCTTTTCCATGTCCTCACTCTCCATTCCCTCTCTCTGCCTCTCTGTCTGTGTCTGTCTCCTTCCCTCCCTCTCTCCCCTCCCCCTTCTTTCTCTTTCCCCTCTCTCCCTTCCCGCAGGGTTGTATGATCCAGCATTATTTTCCTGGTTTACAAAGCTTGCTTGATCTAAAATTTGGGTTTTTATCACTCAGCTTTAGCTGAAGACATTTCTGAATAGGGGGTTGCCCGGCACCAGATCAGACTGCCCTGCCGTATTTGGCTGTGGTCTTTCTGTAATCAGGCACTTCTGATGTGCTTTTTTGGAATCAGAAATAGCTGATTGTCCTCTGAGGATTGAAGAAATGGTTTCAGAAACTTGAAATCCAGAGCCTTATAGTTCTCCTAATTATCTTTTTCTCTTCTTCTCCCTTCCCTCGCCCAAGGGAGTGGGGAAACACTTCTCACTGCAAGCCTGCTTGAAAGAGTTTTCCTGTCTTGTGTGTATTATCCCTTGATATTGAAATTATTTTCTCTGTTTAATCCAACTCCTGCTGAGAAGCTGTGAGAGACTTAGGATGGAAGTTTTTTTTTTCCCTCTTGTACTTTTGGATGGTGTTGCATTTTTTACTCTTAACCCAAGGGTATCTGAGCTGCTGTTCCTTCTATTTCATAATGTTAACAATACTAACAATACAGGTGACATAGAGGAAGGCTTCTGACTGGGGGGATATTTTTAGAATTCGGCCTGGGCAAGAGGTCCAGACCCAGGGCTGCAGCAGATGGGCAAAGTGAGCCTGTCCAGGAGCCTCCAGTGAGCAGAGGTGCCTGTCTTGGGTTCTTCTTTCACCTGTGGCCTGGAGTCTCCTGCTTGCGGGGGATGATCCATTTTTCTCACATCTGTGTATCTGGTTTCCCAAGGACACGTGTGTTCCCCCAGGGTGATTCCTATGCCTCTCCCTCACACAGCTGTTTGCAACATGCTCTCTTGTCCGCATCCATGGAAGAACATCTCGGCGTAGAAGTACGAGTTTTGCTATCTGGACTTCGGGAGTGGTTTTGTGGTGTTTGAATTTTCTGTTAGCCTGTTGCTCAAGCTCTACAGAGTGTACGTAGTCCCTTTGGCCACCTCTCCCCCAGAATATCCTAATAAACTTTTCTTTTTCTAAAAAAAAGTCAAAATGCGTACTTTTTTTCTTTTATCCTAATGTATCAGAAAACAGTCTTGAAATCTATAAAGCGGAAAAGAGTGAGATTTGGGCAGCAGATCACGAGGACCAAAGGAAGCTGATACAGAGGCCTTTAACTCCTGCTTTCCTAAACTTGGAGCTATTGGCATCGGGGCCAGATAATTATTTGTTGGGGAATGTGGTTTATTCAGATCCTGGACATTGTCAGTGTTAGCAGGATCTGGGGGTAGCTCCCAGTCTTCAGATACGTCAGGACTTACTGAGAGTCCCTTGGGGGGTGCAGTCACCCTTGGTCGGCCAAATTCAAACCCCATCTAATGTCTCACTTGTGAGGTCCTCAAAGGACCTCAGCTTTGTGGAGAGGCCACATCTGACTTCTATTTCTGTCCTCAAAATGCATTTTATCTCTCAGAGTTATGGTCAGTGGATTCTCTGATTACGATCATATTTGTATCGAGTGTCTTACATAGACTCACAGATAGTATTTTGATAAAAGACAAAGGCTTAGGATGGGGTCATTTTTTCTATTTCTAGCATCTAGCTCGGAACATGGCCATATGACATCACTTAAGGTCACATCAGGTCAGATTTTATCCTTCTGAGTTGGAATATGGTAGTGGCTACCAATAATATTACTTTCACTTTCCTGAGAAAGTGATCGCCGCTGGCATCCCCGGTCCCACCAAGACTGTCTGAGGGGACATAAGAAAACACATACCACTCGATGTCATTAATTTTACTACTGTTGTTTGCGTCTGGGTGCAACTTACAGCCCAGAGGAGGAAGGCTTCGCCCTCTCTGTAAGACAGGAGCCCGTTATTTCACTTGGTTTTGTGGACATGTTTTTCTTTTTCCTTTTCTTTTTTGCTTGTTTGTTTTGTTTTATTGAGACAAGGTCTTGGTAGATATTCCAGGGTGGCCTTGAACTCACTATGCAGCCCGAGCTGTCCTTGAACTCAAGGTAGTTCTCCTGCCTCAGCCTCCCCAGAATTGGGATTAGAAATGTGCACCACCATGCCCAGCCCTTTTTTTTTTTTCTCTCTCTCTTTTGGTCATCTTTGTGATTCATCCTTCAGCTGGGCCATCCTGCCACTGTGTCTTCTGGAGCTGCTTTCTCATGGTGAGGCTTAGAATGATTTTGTCAGGTGTTACCAAATCCTTGGGTTGGTTGGGGAAAAAAACCGTCTGAGCATTTGGTCCTGCCCGGGTACTTCAGGAATATAATCACAGCCCAGGTTCGCGTGGCTCCCCAGGGCTTCTCAGGACAGCCTTTACAGATGCCCCAGTTCCACTCAGGGAAAGGAAGCCCTGCTTGTCGCACAGGTGTGACTTGGAAGGGGCGAGTCAGTGCTCGCATCCTAGCAGAAATGAGAGAGCAGCTATCGCGAGCGCCCGTGGGACCTCAGGGTCCTTCCTTGGTGCCATCAGTTCATACTCTAATCGTGTTCTGAATGTCACCAAGCTCCTACGATGCAGGTGGTAGAAATTTTAGGAGCCACGACCAGAAATGTCTAATAAAACTCTGTGAGTAATGCCAAGAAAGTGAATAAAAACCATGACAGAAACAAGATACAGGACTGCTTGTATTTGGTGAGATAAACAAAGCATAAACGAAAACACAGAGATGTGAAAGATACGAGCAGCAGTAGCTATAAAAGTCACATAAACTGACAGCGGTAGCTGCACTGAAGGGTTTTATCCTCATCAAAATTTCTCCCATGCAGGCTGACAGACAGAATGCACTGGGTTTAAGTGATAAGGTGAATGCTTGGCCTGAGAAGGTGGGGATATAAATGGGCATGTTCTGTTTAGAAAACTGGAAAATATGGATCATAATTGAAAATACACACCCCCCTGTGAGCCAATAATTCCGCCATAAAAAATTTATCCTACGTCCTTCCAGAGCGTGCTGAGATCCATGAAAATGTATTTCCATCACAAGATAATATGTAATAGCAAAAATATAACCATCACAGGGTAATTTGTAAGGGCAAAGTATGGCTACCTGAAACAACCTGAAAGCCATTGACTGTGAACCGACTGAAGAACCTGTAGTGGCCCAAGGGGAGAGACTATTACATAACTGCATTAGAAAAGGTCGTCCACACCCACTGAAAATGAAAGTGGTCTCCAGATGGTATATTAATGAAAAGCAAGGTAAAGAACAGTGAAAACTAGTCTGCACAGGTGAGGGGGGCATCAATATGAGTAGATAAATAAGTACAAGATAAAAAAATACCCAATGATGAGATGGTAACACTAGATAATAAAAATAGATAGTATTAGATGATAGTGATGATAGATGAATAGATTTTGAATAGTAAGAACTAAAACTTTCTTAGAAGCATAGGCAATGACTTCTTGAATTGGACTCCAGTAGTTCAGGAAATAATAGCAAAAAATAAGCAAATAAGCCTGCATCAAGTTAGTTCTGCACAGCAAAGGAAGTATTAATAGAGTGAAGAAAGACCTTATAGGATGGGAGAAAATCTTTGCTAGCTTCTCGTCCAAAAGATTATTAAAATCTAGAATACATAAAGAACTCAAGAAACTGAACACACACACACGTGAGGATGAACAACCCAATCAATAAATGGGCAAATGTATTAAACAGTTACTTCTCAAAAGAAGTACAAATGGTCAGAAATTACATTGAAAACTCCACAGCATATTTGGTCGTTAAATACAAATCAAACTATAACTCACCCCAGTCAGAATAGCTAACATAAAAAATTTTTTAAAAGCCCAGTGCTGTGCAGATGGGCTGAAAAAGGAACTCGTCCCCATTGTTGTAGGAATGTAAACAGCACAGCTGCCATGGAAATCAGTGTGGAGTTTTCTCAAACTGAAAAGAAACTACTATATGATCTAGCAGTGCCGCCCTTTAGTATGCACCCAAAAGAATCAAAGTACAGTGGACACTCAAGTTATGACAAATCTGACATCTACACAACATGCGTTAATTAGGTTAATGGAAGAGTCATCTGCTTCTTGCTATCTATAATGTGTACCCAGGTAAACATCCAGATTGCAGCTGTATTGACGTACAACCAATTTGATTTACAACAAATCCAGTTCTAAGTCAAGGGTCCACTCTGTAAGCATACTCTAAGGATGTCTGCAAACCCATGTTTATCGATCTACCTGGCCAAGCTGGGTGCCTTTCTATTGACAGGTGCACTAGAAACAAAGGTGGTACATTTTTATTCCACCATAAAAAAGAACCGAACTGTATCATTTGCAAGAAGAGAGAGCTAGACACCATCATGTTACATGAAACAAGCCAGACTCAGCAGGACAAATATCCCATATCTTCTGCCATACTTAGCATCTTGGGTGGAGAGGAGATGCCATGGAAGGAGAAGGGAGACTGTTCAAGAAGAGGAAGAAGATGGGGAAGAGAGGGGAGAGTAAGGAAGGGGAACGGGCTGAGCAGGGTCAAGGGATAATATATGCATGTATATTTTTGGAGAATAAAAAGAAGCTCCCAGCTCCATTTCTGAGCCCTGCTCTTTGGGACAAAGGGGCACCGCAGTTCCAGCTCAAAACGATCCCCGCCGGGCTCCATTTCCCCAGGGTGGCTGGCGAAGCCCTGCACAGCCTGAGAAGTCACAGTGGCCGCTGCCATCGGGACCTCTCGCGAGATGAATTGCCTCAGTCTGGGGAAAGGCAGAGCACACAGAGCCTGCTGTGTGCCCAGGAGAGTTTTAGAACACTTCGTCATCCTGTGATCAACAACACAGGGTGAGTCTTCCCCATTCAGGGCCTTTTCAGCCCATGTGAAGGCTCGGTCTGCTCTCGCGAGAAGTAACCCACTGAGCAGCGGTATCCTGAGAGGAAGCCAACAGCGATGACTATTCGTTGTTGGGTCCCCACTGCTCACCGAGCCCGGGGAGGATGGGCTCCGTGCTCACACAGTGCTCACTGCAGCTACAGGGAGAATTAATTTCATTTTCCAAGTGAGGGGACTCTGCTCAAAGCAGATGAGGGACTGCTGGGAAGTCACAGCCCAGGATGGCGTTTGAATCCCTTCTCCCACTGCCCGCACCCAGTTACTCTGCTCTCAGGCCTGATGGGGAAACAGCCTCCTGCCTTGTGAGGGAAGTACACCCCACACCCCCAGTCCCCAGTGCATTTCCCTCTACCCATTCTTGGGGCTGCATTCTGAGAACAGCCCAAATTGGCATATTGCAGCATGAGCTTGTCTTCAAAAGATAATTAGATTACCTCCCTGGCCTTAAGGAAAGGAACAGCAGATTAAAAAGGAAATATGACAAGTCATCCGAGTGCCAGGACTGCTCCCCCGAGAGTCACACTTCCATTTCAGTCCCTCATTCCAGACAGGAAACCAATTAAAGTAGTTGTAACGTACACAGTGAAGCCAAGTGACAAAAGCCTGCGTAAGTGTTTTAAAGAGCTACTCGATGCACCGACCATGCCCGGAGAAGCAGAGCCAGTCTGTCATCATACAGCTCTGGAAGTCTTTGACCCAGCTCTGACTTTCCAGGTGCCGGTTGCCCTTCTCAGATCCCGCCGAGGTCATCGTGCCCCGGGACCGCATCTGTCTTGGTACTGGCAGTGCCCGGAAGGAGGGCCAGCCTTCTTCGAGGTGTGATTAAAATGTGCAGTGAAGGTTTAAATTTCTTAAATTTTACAACAAAAGATATATTGCCATTAATCTTCAAAATATTCCCCCTCACAGTGCCGGGTGTGGTGGCTCATGCCTGTAATCCCAGCACTTGGGAGGCAGAGGCAGCAGGATTGCTGAGTTCGAGGCTTGCCTGTACTACTTAGGGAGCTCAGAGCCAGCCTGAACTATAAAGCGAGACCCTGTCTCAAAAAAAAAAAAAGTACTCCCCCTCACTTCAAATATACTTAACCTATCATCTTGCCATTTTCTGAAGCAGATCTCTAAGTCTTCTTTCATGAGGGTCTTATTTGCCCTGCATGGCTGCCTTGATACCCTGGATTTTCCTTTTTTTTTAATTGAGTTCTTTATTGGTACAATTTATATACATCTCAAAATCACGTATAACATTGGGGAATTTGTACCAGTATATGACACAAGTTAATTCTCATTTTTACCCGTATCCCTACCCACCCACACCTCCTCACCCCCTTTATACATGCTCTTTTACTTTCTTTCTGTATCATATTTATTCCTTCCCCTCATCACATTCCCACACCAAGTTTCCTATGGAAATTTCCCACTCTATAAAAGCTGTCATACTTTCTACAGCTCATTTGCATCTACAGGTGTTCATGCCAAAGAGAAGATCCGGGAATTTGCCTATCTGTGATCTATTGATTTCACTTATTAGTATATCTGAATTTTCCTTTTTTGGTCATTTTGTCTTTGGAGAGGAGTCAGACGTTCCATGGAGACAGATCCAGTGAGTAAGGCTGATAAAGGCACGGTATGGTTTTTAAGGTGCTGGATTTCCATTGGGTGGCGTTCAGCAGCAGCACTCCCCTAGTCTGATCACATCTCATAAAGGTACCCACAGAAGAGAACTTCCAGAACTTCTTCAGAAAGTGGTAAAAATGATTGTTTGATATGAGAGAGACCATTTTGTGTGTAGGGGGTTAATGTCAATGTGATCTTAATGTAATAATTTTTAAAAATTTAAACATGGACCATAAGTTTTGGTAACACCTCATACTTCTGACCCCTGGCAAGGTAGCTGGGTCGGGAAAATCTTTTTAATCTCTCACACCTGCTTCGGTCTAAGTTTTGGCCTCTACCATCTTTGCCTCACAGCCAGACCTCTTTGCAGGGAGAAAAAGCCTTGCCCTTGGGCTGAGATTCCTACCAGAGAGCTGATGTGGATCCATTCCTTTAGTACCAGGATCAGGTCATCCATCTTGGAATGGAGCAGAACAAGATTGGTGTGTTAGCTTTCCATTACTGTAACAGATACTTGAGATAAATCAACTGTAAAAGAAAGAAGGTTTACCTTGGCTCAAATGTTTTTGGTGATTTCAGCCCATGCTTATTTGGTGCCATTGTTTTTGGCCCTTTGGCAAGATAGCACATCATGGTGAGAGTGCATGACAAAACCATCCTCCCATTGTCCAGATGCAAAACAGAGGAAGTAGAGGAGACTGGGATCCCATAGTCTCTTCAGAGAGCATGACCCTAGTGATTTAAAACCTGCCAGTATACTGCACACCTTAAAGCTTCAAGCGTTCTAGAAATTCCATTTGA